>JACBKR010003396.1:0-44883 GCA_014218235.1 Colocasia esculenta
TTTCAGTAATTTAATTTATGTGAACTTTAGTTCCTTTTTGCAAATTGTAAACTGCATGTATGTTTAATGTGGATGATGAATGAATGAAGATAGTTCTCTTTTACTTCCGCTACTCTGTTATATATATTCGCATGTATCTCAGCTGTTGTATCGTTGGGTAAATGTCCCACTGTGGCTGGCAGCACTCTCTATACCGACGTGGGTTGGTACAACTGTACCGGTGTAACGAGGGCCGTCACATTTAGACTCACTACTTGCTTCGGCGTACTGGTGTAGTTGGTGACGTGGCATCGTTGGAGGAGACGGTGGAGACGGACTCCGAGCGCAGAGATTAGAGCGTTGCTGAAATTCTTGTGACATTTTGAGATTTCATAGTATGTAATTGCAACATTGTACTAGCATTATTATGGAAAGGGATTGTATAGTGGACATTGTGTATTAAATTTTCAGCAATTTAAATCATGTGAACTTTTACGTTCTTAAATGTTATTGAAATTTCATGTATGTTAAATGTGGATGATGAATGAATGAAGACAGTAGTTCTTTTACTTCCGCTACTCTGTTATATTCACGTGTATCTCAGCTGAATGTATCGTTGGGTAAATGTCCCACTGTGATGACGCTTGCTATACCGATGTGGGTTGGTATAACCGTACCGGTATAATGAGGCCGTCACAGAGATTGGTATCAGAGTGACCGGTTGAGATTGCACATGAATATACCTAAGTCATCATCCCCATTGCATGCTAAGTATGTCCACATGTGTAAACACTAATAAGAGTGAAAGATAGATAAGAAAATGGTTAGGAAACTTAGTAACCTAGCTCTAATGGTGGCTGAAATTTTATTACAGCCATGGCTTCGAGAGGTAGGCGTGGCGGAGCGCCGGCCCGTGAGGACGAGTCGCGACGTGACGAGCGGGCGGAGCAACAGGCCCCGGCAATGCAAGGTTCTGTACTTCCCCCACCGCCGCTGTGGATTATGGAGTATTCATGCAAGGTCTGGTGCAAGCCATGCAGACCCAGGCTCATACCCAGGCAGCACTCCAGGCACAGTTGGAGGCTCAGGTTAGACTAATGAAATGACTATAGTCTATTTAATTGCTTATGTGATATTATGTTGATTTTATATTGCTTGATGTGTGCTGTAGCAGGCTCAAGTACCAGCTCAGGACCATGGTGGGCCTTCTACCATGGAGAGATTCAAGAGGATGCTACCACCCTCTTTTAAGGGGGAGAGCGATCCGTTAATGGCAGAAAGCTGGATGAGGGAGATAGAGAAGATCTTCGAGCCATCAGGTGTGCAGATGACGATAAGGTTACGTTAGCCACCTACATGCTACAGGTGTGTGATTTTGTATGATTGCATGTTTTGTTTAGTTAGAACTGTTAGTTGGAGCTTACGAAGGTGTATTGCAGGAAAGAGCTGATGTATGTGGGCCATTGCTGCGTACCCGATTCGAGGACGGAGCTATCGATGTCGCTTGGGACTAGTTCGTGAGGCTTTCGGGAAGTTCGTCCCCGAGCATGTGCAAGATCGGATGGAGCAAGAACTTCTATCTTTGGCTCAAGGCTCCATGACCGTGCTGGAATATGAGGCAAGATTTTCTGAACTTTCTAAATATGCACCTCATATCGTAGCAGACGAGCGCAGGAAGACCAAGAAGTTCGTGATGGGACTCAAGCCATCACTGCGGATGAGACTCGTGGCATTCGACCACCGCACGTTGAACGAGGCCCTCAGTGCTGCGTGTAGGCAGGAGGGAGAGATGGAGCAATATCTGGAGGAAAAGAAGGCTTCGCAGAAGAGGCCAGCGGCAACATCCAGCGACAAGACAAGAAGAAAACGGTGTACCAGACACCGCAGCGAACCGTGGCAGTCGGCAGTTCACAGGTACCTTCTGTACGTTCCCCTGGTGTGAAGAAAGAGTGTCCCCATTGCGAGAAGACACACAGTGGTTCCGAGTGTTGGGTGGTAGCGGGTAGATGCTTGAAGTGCGGGAGCAGCGACCACAAGATCAAAGATTGCCCAAGACTTCAACAGGGAGCTCAGTGTGGAGCGCCAGCCCCAGCAGTAGCGGCAGCCGCGCCAGCTACAGGAAGACTAGGAAGGCCTCGAGCCCCAGCTCGAGTGTTTGCTTTAGCTCGTGAGGACGCCGAGCAGGCGGAGCATGTCACCGAAGGTATGGTTTTGCTTTTAGGTGTGCACGCTCGGGTTTTGTTTGATACGGGTGCTACTTCCGTTCAATCCGAGCGGTTCGCTAGGCAGTTAGCCCTAGAGTCAGGCTAGAGTCTGAGGAGTTAGAGGTCCCTTTGTCTGTGCACACCCCTGCGGGTACGGTATTGACTAGGAAGTGTATTCCGTCGTTACCTGTGTGCATGAGGATAGATCCTAGATGGGTGTTTCTTCTTGCTAAAGATGAAGGACTATGATGCTATTCTTGGTCTAGATTGGCTAGAGGAGCACTATGCATTAGTGGATTGTCATCGGAAGAGGATCGTTTTCCGCATTCCTGGTGAGGATGAGTTCTCTCACCCCTTGCCAAGGAACTGGGCGGGAAAGTGGTCATCTCTTCCATGAAGGCGATGCGCATGGTAAACAAGGGTTGTGACGCTTTTCTTGCCAGCGTGGTGTTAGTGCCAGAGGCTGATGAGTCACTACTCTTGCAGAATCGAGGTAGTGCAGGATTTTCCAGACGTCTTTCCTGATGATTTGTCTGGATTGCCACCGGATAGAGAGATAGAGTTTACCATAGAGTTGCTTCCGGGCACCTCTCCTATCCGAAGGCTCCATATCGGATGGCACCTGTGGAGTTAGCCGAGTTGAGGAGGCAGTTGCAAGAGCTGCTTGATAAGAGATTTATTCGCCCTAGTGTTTCCCCTTGGGGCGCACCTGTATTATTCGTCAAGAAGAAAGACGGGTCACTTAGGTTGTGCATTGACTATAGAAGTTGAACTAGGTGACTGTGAAGAACAGATATCCCTTACCTCGTATTGATGACTTGTTTGACCAGTTGCGAGAGGCATCAGTCTTTTCTAAGATTGACTTGCGATCTGGTTATCATCAGTGAGGATTCGGAGTGAGGATGTGTCCAAGACGGCATTAGAACCCGTATGGACATTATGAGTTCTTGGTCCTTCCTTTCGGATTGACCAAGCCCTACAGCGTCATGGATCTCATGAACAGGGTGTTTAGGCCTTATTTAGATAGCTTTGTCGTAGTGTTTATTGAAGACGGTTGGTCTACTCTTCGGATGAGGCCACGCACCGTCAGCATCTGAGGTTAGTGTTAGAGGTTCTTTGTGAGCACAAGCTGTATGCAAAATTCAGCAAGTGCAATTTTGGTTGCGCGAGGTTCATTTCTCGGGCATGTATCTCCGGCGCTGGTGTTGCAGTTGATCCAACGAAGGTCCAGGGAGTTATGGATTGGGAGGTTCCCAAGACCCCTTCGGAGATTCGTAGTTTCATTGGGTTAGCTGGTTACTATCGGCGATTCGTTGAGGGTTTCTCATCCATCGCCGTCCCCTTGACAAAGCTGACCAGGAAGGGTGAGAAGTTCGTATGGTCTGAGGCATGTGAGCGTAGCTTCCAGCTATTGATGGCTAAGCTTACTTCTGCTCGGTATTGGTATTGCCTAGTGTCTAGAGGGCTTTACCATTTATACGGATGCGTCTCAGATTGGTTTGGGCTGTGTGCTAATGCAGCAAGAAAGGGTAGTGGCTTATGCTTCTTGTCAATTAAAGGAGCATGAGAAGAACTATCCGACTCATGACTTGGAGCTCGCAGCAGTGTTCATGCACTAAAGATCTTGAGGCACTATCTTATGGTGTCAGATTTGAGGTGTTTACCGACCACAAGAGCTGAAGTACCTTTTCTCCCAAAAGGAATTAAACCTGAGGTAGAGGAGATGGATCGAGTTCTTGAAGGACTATGACTTCGACCTTCAGTATCACCCTGGGAAGGCGAATGTTGTGGCGGATGCTCTGAGTAGAAAGAGGCCATCTCTCCAGTAGGACTGGAAGATGTAGGAAGATGCGGCTTGCGCGTTGACTGAGTTAGAGCCATCGTTATGCCAGGCTTTTGTAGCTCAGTTATCTCTTAAGTCCTCGGTTTTGGATGAGGTGATCGAGCAATAGGAAGCCGACCCTAGACTCTTAGAGTTAGTGGGCAAGGCAGGCATTGCTCGTGATGAGGATGGTGTGATTAGATTTCAGCACCGTGTTTGTGTCCCTAATTTAGTAGATGTCCGTGAGCATGTGTTAGCGGAGGCTCATAGATCGCGATTCTCTATTCATCCGGGTAACACTAAGATGTATCAAGACCTGAAGAGATCATTTTGGTGGTCCAGCATGAAGAAGGATGTATCAAGACCTGAAGAGATCATTTTGTCCGTCACATTTAGACTCACTACTTGCTTCGGCGTACAGGTGTAGTTGGTGATGTGGCACCGTTGGAGGAGACGGTGGAGACGGACTCCGAGCGCGGAGATTAGAGCGTTGCTGAAATTCTTGTGACATTTTGAGATTTCATAGTATGTAATTGCAACATTGTACTAGCATATTATGGAAATGGATTGTATAAGTGTGGACATTGTGTATTAAATTTTCAGCAATTTAAATCATGTGAACTTTTACGTTCTTAAATGTTATTGAAATTTCATGTATGTTAAATGTGGATGATGAATGAATGAAGAAAGTAGTTCTTTTACTTCCGCTACTCTGTTCTATATTCACGTGTATCTCAGCTGAATGTATCATTGGGTAAATGTCCCACTGTGATGACGCTTGCTATACCGACGTGGGTTGGTATAACCGTACCGGTATAATGAGGCCGTCACACTAATTGTAAGGGCTTATGGCAAGAAATTAGTGCACAAATGGTAGCTCACTTAAGAGTTCACATCAGCCCTTCTGGAGCTCCTCTACCTCAGCAGTATTCGAGATTAGATTGATTTGAGGGAGAAGAAAAGAATTGTGGAATAAGATCCTTGCTCAGTCAGATCGGGTTGTTTCTCTCAGTTCCATTCTGCTCATCTTCCTTGAGGATTATTTCTCTGAGTTTGAGGACTTTTGTCCCTTTATTTGCACTTTGTGCACTCAGAATTTTTTTTCTTTTTCATCCACAATGCTGCACAACCCATCACTTTTCAAGAGTAGCGAGTCCAACTTTACTCAGATCCGGGGCATTTTTCATGGATATATTTTTCTTTTTCTTTTGCTTTTGCTTTTACTTTTCTTTTCTTTTCTTTTCCTCTTAAAGGAAGGATGGACAGTCAGGTTCTTTGATCACACGCCTTCACTTCCTTCACAATCACTTAAGGGGAAGGGAAAAAACCAATGCCTCTCTCTTACTAGCTTTAAAGATTTGCTACATTCGGTTCAGCTAGTCTAAGTGGCTGTGTAGTGTGTGTATGAAAACTTCTTGCCATAAATCCTTACATAAGGTAGACAAGAAGTACATGTAATCCTTTACTAGAGGCTACTTAACATGGATTTTTGCAAAGGGATGTGACAACCACAAAATTTTAATGGTTAAAGATCAGACACATAGTCTGAGTTTTTGCAATGCCAAGCATTTTAATTCAAATATGAAACATGTGAAAAAAGTTTATTGCATATGTACAAGCTCAAGAAAAAGAATGAAGCAATGTTTGGGATGAGAACTATGAATGCATGCTATTCTACCTCCCCCCCTACTTATTTACAGGAAAAGAAAGTAAGACAGAGAATTACCTGATGAAGGAAATCTGTACACTTGGGTTGCCTCCCAAGAAGCGCTAAGTTTATCGTCTTCAGCCAGACGCAATTAAGCTCCATTTGGCTCAGTAGCTTGGTAGACTCAATTTTCAAAGAAGGTGGGCTTTCAAAGAAATGTTTTAACCTCTGCCCATTAACAGTGAATGATTGTCCCGTTTTAGGGTCAAGAATGATGACAGCACCATGTCAAGCCTTGACAACAGTGTAAGGACCATCCCATCGGGACTTCAATTTTCCGGAAACAGACGAAGCCTTGAATTAAATAACCCGACCTTATCATGCACTTGAAAAGTTTTTCTATGAATGTGTTTATCATGGAATGCTTTGGCCTTGACTTTATATATCTTGGAACTTTCATAGGCTTCATTTCGAGCTCTTCTAGCTCATTTAGATGTAGGGTCCTTTGTTGACTAGCTTGGGCTAAATCAAGATTACCTGTTTAATAGCCCAATAGGCTCTATGCTCAAGTTCTACCGGCAGATGACAAGATTTTCCAAAAACAAGCCAGTAAGGGGACATTCCCATGGGAGTTTTGAAAGCAGTTCGGTAGGCCCACAATGCATCATCTAACCTTTCTGACCAGTCTTTCCTATCAGCCTAACCGTCTTATGAAGAATGTTCTTAATCTCCCTATTTGATACTTCCACCGGCCACTGGTTTGCGGATGGTAAGGTGTTGCCAGCTTATGGGTGATCCCATACTTCCTTAGGAGAGGTCCCAAACTGAGTGTTGATGAAATGTGGTCCTCCATCACTAATGATTGCCTTGGGCCACCCAAATCTTGAAAAGATGTTTTTTTCTGAACAAATTTGATTACCACCTTATGATCATTGGTCTTTGTGGCAATGGCCTCTGTTGGCCCTTTATGTACGGCAAGCAAGGTAACCTAGAGGGGGGGGGGTGAATAGGTTTTTCTAAAATCTGAAATCAAAACGTGACACTTAAAAGTTTGGTTAGTGTTAGTGTGATGAAGAGTGGCGTGCGGAAGAAAAAGAACAATCACACAAAAGGACACAGGAGATTTATCCTGGTTCGGCCCTTCCCATATGGAAGTCCTACGTCCAGTCCCCAAGCAAACTCTTGGGATTTCACTAACCGAAGGTACAGTCCCCTTCAAGGACACTACAACACCCTGGATACCCACCAGGTCTTCTTCTCTTTCCAGGCAAGAAGGCAGCCCACTTCTTTTCTAGGCTCAGAAGCAACCTACTTCTTTTACAGGTTCAGAAGTAAACCTCCTGGAACAAACCCCAGTGCGGTTCTGCTAGACTTAAACCCCCAGCTAGGTCCTGTTGGTACAAACCCCAACAAGGTTCTGCTAGACACTAACCTCTAGCTAGGTTACACACTGTATACAGTCCTACAGCTGGACAGAAATCTTTCTTAGAAAAGAAAGATTAGACTGAGAGCCTTACAAGATGAACACTCAGGACTTAGCTTACAGTCACAGACTCTCCCCAAGATTACAATGAGCACAGGGGGAATGGAAGAAAGAAGGCTTGAAGGCATGAAGACTTCTGCTTTGAAAGCATCTGAAGATTTTTGGCTCGAGCTCTTCTCTCTTTCTCTGAGTGTTTATGGCGTGAAGGTTCTTCTCACAGTTGTACACTCCTTGAAAAATATTCAGGAAAAAGGTTCTTTTCTTTCTTCAGCCATGCTTCATCTTTTATATGAGAGGCTTTTGAAAAGGATCCGTTGAAGAGATCCGTTGAGTTCTACCCGTTGCTCATCTCTTGTCTTGATCACTCTTATGGTCTTCGAGGTCTGTGCATGCTACTGTGTTTTTCTTAACATGCTAAAACTGATAAGTCATATCTTTTTCTGACAGGACTGAGAAATTACGCATGCAGCTTTTTGTCAGAAGATATTTGACTTTTCATTTAGGCGCCAAAAACACTTGAACATACAAGAGAAATCGATGTGAATATGACTTATAAAATCGTTTTTATTATAAGAAAATCGATGCAAGATTATGAACAAATCGATGTGATCACTTATGAAATCGTTATGCAAGCAAATCGTTGTGATCACCTGAAGAAATCGATGTGATCACTTATGAAATCGTTATGCAAGAAAATCGTTGTGATTACCTAAAGAAATCGACGTGATCACTTATGAAATCGTTACGAGACCCAAATCGATGTGAAACTTATCAAATCGTTATGAGAACGAAATTGATATGAGGGCAAATCGTTGTGGCTATAAAAGGAATCGTTCTGAGATCGATTTCTTAACAAATCGTTAAGGCCACTTAGCGAATCGTTCTGAGATCGATTTCTTAACAAATCGTTATGACTTAGCGAAGTCGTTGAGGCGCTTTAAAAAAAAATCAATTAAAACCAAATCGTTGTAGCGCTTATTAATTTTGGCACTTGAACTGAAATCGATGTATATTGATTAAACATCGATTTTATCATTTTAGTACGCCATATTGCATCAATGTAAGACTCAGCATTTTGCTATGAGATTGATGCGACACAGATGAAACAAAATTCAATAGTATTTAATCAACAAAGATATATATGAAATCATCATAAGTTTTGTTATCACCAAAATATAAGGGCAGCCATAAAGTGGTTCAACAATCTCCCCATTTTTGGTGATGACAAAATTTATGTGAATTTTCTGATAAAATATATAAAGCATAGAGGTTTCAGCAAATTCATACAAACTCTCCCCCTTTTTGTCACAAACCAAAAAGGAAGGATCTTACCATGCATTTCTCTCCCCCTTTGAGAGAATTCTTACCATGAGGGGTTCAACAATGATTGACATAAATGAATAACTCTCCCTTAGTCTGTGCTCCCCCTGAATAAGAGACTCCACCTTAATGAAACTTACAAATAATTGTTAGTAATAAAGACCAATTCAATTTTTGTGACTAGTCTTTCTTCAGATGTGATTTGGATGAAGAGTTGGCAGTCACTCTTGCCTTGAGCATCCTGATCCTGATGCTCCAAGGCTATCCTGCACACAACTTATTCAGAAATAGGTACCCAAATCCTTTTGGTCCTTGATGGTTAGATGCATAAAAGTATCCTTTCGGATCCAAACTAGGTGCCTTGTTGTGCAGGTGTTTTCAGTGTCCTAATTTATTGCAATGAGAGCAACAATGAATATAGTTTATTTTGCAATTTTGATTGCCCTTGATTTGAACAAACTATTTAGAAACCTTTTTATTTTGATGCACCTTGGATATTTCAGGTTTCTTTTTCTGAGGTATGTTGGTTTCTTTTACAAATTTTGGTAAAAGATATTTACCTGGAATTGTGGCTTGTTTTTTCTTTTCTAGGGGTAGGTATCCAAGCCCTTGTTTATTATTTCCAGATTTTGACCCTTTTAAGCATAGGGCTAAGGATTTTTCCCTTTTGTTAATTTTTCAACTGATTCTTTTAAATAAAGATTTTCTTCAGTTAGAGTTTTTAATTTTTCTTCTAACTCTAACTTCTCATTATTCTTATTTTTCAAATTTTCATTTAAAAGATGATTATTATCTTTACTGTCCTTCAGTTGTTTTTCAAGTTGTTCCATTTCTGATTTAAGATCATAATTAGTATTTTCCAAACAAGTAAGGTTGTTCTTGATATTTTTCAATTCTTTTACAACAACCTTGTGTTTATCATAAAGTTCATTAAAGACTTCTTCTAAGTCTTCCAATTCTGACCCTGAATCTGTGCAAGAATTGAAAAATGAGTTAGAATGTACCTCATCTAGTCCTGCCATGAGGGCTAGATTTGCTTGCACTTTCTCTGATTCTGAGCTTGATGATTCTGAGCTTGTGGCCTCATCATTTTCCCAAGCAGCTGCCATGGCTTTTCTTTTGAACTTCTTGTGCTGCTTCTTAGGCTTCACGGTTTGACCAACCTTCTTAAGCCTTGGACAATCTGGTCTCAGATGTCCAGGTTTTCTGCATTCATAACAAACTGGTTCTTTTCTTTTCTCTCTTTCTTTTGAATCATTCTTGATCCATTTTTCTTCTTCTTGAGAATTTTCTGAAGCTTGGACAGAACTTCATCTACATCACTGTCTTCAGAATCTGCATTTTTGGAACTAGAAGAGGAAGTGGAAGGAGCAGCTGTAACTTTAAGAGCATTAGTACATTTTTTCTTTGATGAGCTTTCAGATAGTCGCTCCATATTTATTTCATGTGCCATGAGAGAACCTATTAAATTATCAATTGACAATTTGGTTAAGTCATTCTCTTCTTCAATAGTGGTTACTTTAGGTGTCCATGAAATAGTTAAAGACCTAAGTATCTTTCTAACAGTTTCTCATTGGACAGAGTTTTACCAAGAGAATTAAGCCTACTACTATGCTTGAAAATCTATTATACATAGAAGTAATATTTTCGTTTGGAAGCATTTTAAATTGTTCATATTGTGAAACAAGAATATCTATTCTAGTTTGTTTCACTTTATCCATTCCTTCATAAGTTATCTACAGTTTATCCCAAATTTCTTTAGCAGATTTGCATGCAGATACTCTACTAAATTCTCTTTTGGATAAGGCACAACATAAGTAGTTCTTAGCTTTAAAGTTTAAAGATAATTTACTTTTATCAGTAGGTGTAATGGTAGTAGTGTCTTCAACAGGAACAATAACAAAGTCACCTACCTCAATTACCTGCCACAGATCAAAGTCTGTGCCACGAATGAAGCATTCCATCCTCATCTTCCAATATTGGTAGTCTTCTCCATCAAAGAATGGAGGTCTGGTGACTGATTGTCCTTCAGCATATCCTTGAGCTGCCATGGATCTTTGCTCTAAGATCGTTGGATCTTCCTTGAATGTTCAGAGACCCGCTCTGATACCACTTGTTGGCCCTTTATGTACGGCAGCAAGGTAACCTAGAGGGGGGGGGGGGTGAATAGGTTTTTCTGAAATTTGAAATCAAAACGTGAACACTTAAAAGTTTGGTTAGTGTTAGTGTGATGAAGAGTGGCAGTGCAGAAGCAAAAGAACAATCACACAAAAGGACACATGAGATTTATCTTGGTTCGGCCCTTCCCACATGGAAGTCCTACGTCCAGTCCCCAAGCAAACTCTTGGGATTTCACTAACCGAAGGTACAGTCCCCTTCAAGGACACTACAACACCCTGGATACCCCACCAGGTCTTCTTCTCTTTCCCGGGCAAGAAGGCAGCCCACTTCTTTTCTAGGCTCAGAAGCAAACCTACTTCTTTTACAGGTTCAGAAGTAAACCTCCTGGAACAAACCCCAGTGCGGTTCTGCTAGACTTAAACCCCCAGCTAGGTCCTGTTGGTACAAACCCCAACAAGGTTCTGCTAGACACTAACCTCTAGCTAGGTTACACACTGTATACAGTCCTACAGCTGGACAGAAATCTTTCTTAGAAAAGAAAGATCAGACTGAGAGCCATTACAAGATGAACACTCAGGACTTAGCTTACAGTCACAGACTCTCCCCCAAGATTACAATGAGCACAGGGGGAATGGAAGAGAAGAAGGCTTGAAGGCGATGAAGACTTCTGCTTTGAAAGCATCTGAAGATTTTTGGCTCGAGCTCTTCTCTCTTTCTCTGAGTGTTTATGGCGTGAAGGTTCTTCTCACAGTTGTACACTCCTTGAAAAATATTCAGGAAAAAAGGTTCTTTTCTTTCTTCAGCCATGCTTCATCTTTTATAGAGGCTTTTGAAAAGGATCCGTTGAAGAGATCCGTTGGAGTTCTACCCGTTGCTCATCTCTTGTCTTGATCACTCTTGTGGTCTTCGAGGTCTGTGAGCATGGAAGAAAGTGTTAGCATAAAAGAGTGTTTACATGAAAGCTGTGCATGCTACTATGTTTTTCTTAACATGCTAAAACTGATAAGTCATATCTTTTTCTGACAGGACTGAGAAATTACGCATGCAGCTTTTTGTCAGAAGATATTTGACTTTTCATTTAGGCGCCAAAAACACTTGAACATACAAGAGAAATCGATGTGAATATGACTTATAAAATCAATTTATTTATAGAAAATTGTTGCAAGATTATGAACAAATCGATGTGATCACTTATGAAATCGTTATGCAAGCAAATCGTTGTGATCACCTGAAGAAATCGATGTGATCACTTATGAAATCGTTATGAAGCAAATCGTTGTGATTACCTAAAGAAATCATGTGATCACTTATGAAATCGTTACGAGACCCAAATCGATGTGAAACTATCAAATCGTTATGAGAACGAAATCGATATGAGGGCAAATCATTGTGGCTATAAAAGGAATCGTTCTGAGATCGATTTCTTAACAAATCGTTATGGCCACTTAGCGAATCATTCTGAGATCGATTTCTTAACAAATCGTTAAGGCCACTTAGCGAATCGTTCTGAGATCGATTTCTTAACAAATCGTTATGACTTAGCGAAGTCGTTGAGGCGCTTAAAAAAAAATCAATTAAAACCAAATCGTTGTAGCGCTTATAATTTTGGCACTTGAACTGAAATCGATGTATATTGATTAAACATCGATTTTATCATTTTAGTGCACCATATTGCATCAATGTGAGACTCAGCATTTGTTATGAGATTGATGCGACACAGATGAAACAAAATATTCAATAGTATTTAATCAACAAAGATACATATGAAATCATCATAAGTTTTGTTATCACCAAAATATAAGGACAACCATAAAGTGGTTCAACAACCTCTATCCATTTGGAACATAATCAACAGCAACTAAAATGTATG
This sequence comes from Colocasia esculenta, assembly GCA_014218235.1. Taxonomy (NCBI): domain Eukaryota; kingdom Viridiplantae; phylum Streptophyta; class Magnoliopsida; order Alismatales; family Araceae; genus Colocasia; species Colocasia esculenta. The sequence goes on from JACBKR010003396.1 coordinate 12,448, forward strand.
TGTATCCAAAGGACGGTGGAAAAGGTCCCATAAGTCTATCCCCCATACATCAAAATCTCTACAACCAAAATGGGGTTAAGAGGCATCATATCCTCTTAGAAATGTTTCCCATGGCTTGACATCTGGGACAGGTCTTACAAAATTGGTGGGCATCCTTAAACAATGTGGGCAATAGAAACCAGAGTCTAAGACCTTAGCAGCGGTCTTCTTTCCTGAAAAATGGCCTCCACAAGCAAGAGAATGGCAAAACTTGAGGACACTTTGATGCTCACTCTCAGGGATACATCTTCTTATCACTTGGTCTGGTCCTATGAAAAATAGCTCTAGGTCCTCCCAAATAAAATACTTATCCCTAGAAAAGAATCTCTCCCTTTCATTTTTGGTCCAATCTCCAGGTACTCGTCCAATGACCTTGTAATTCACAATGTGTGCGTACCATGGAGATGAAATGTTGGAGACAGCTAAAATGTGCTCATCCGGGAAAGCATCTCTAATAGGCATAGAGTCTGGGGCAATTATTCTGGACAAATGGTCATCTACCACATTCTTGGACCATTTCTTATCATGAATTTCCAGATCAAACTCCTGTAACAAGAGAATCCATCTGATCAACCTAGGCTTGGCATCCTTTTTGGCAAGCAAATGCCTTAAGGCAGCATGGTCAGTAAAACAATGATTTTGGCTCCTAAAAGGTAGGATCTGAACTTCTCTAAGGCAAAGACAACAGCTAGGAGCTCTTTCTCAGTGGTTGTGTATCGGATCTGAGTGTCATTCAATGTTCTGCTTGCATAATAAATAACTACAGATCGTTTATCAGTTTTTTGGCCCAAAATAGCACCTACAGCAAAGTCTGAAGCATCACACATTATCTGAATGGTAATGACCAGTCTGGAGATTGTAGAATTGGAGCTTTGGTCAAATGTCTTTTAAGTCCTCAAAAGATTTATGACAAGCTTCGTAAAAAATGAAAGGAGTGTCTTTCAACAAAGAAGTCAATGGCCTTGCAATTTTGGAAAAGTCTTTGATGAACCTCCTATAGAATCCACATGACCAAGGAAGGATCAAATTTGTTTGACAGAGTTGGAGGAGGCAATTCAGAAATGAGAATTTACCTTGGCTTTATCTACCTCTATCCCTCTCTCTGAGACAATATGCCCTAAGACAATTCCCTCCTTAACCATGAAGTGGCTCTTTTCCCAACTTAAGACAAGATTGACATTAATGCATCTTTTGAGCACTTCAGTCAAATGGTCGAGGCACGAATCAAAGTCATTTCCAAACACAGAGAAATCATCCATAAAGACTTCTAAGTAGTCCCCAACCATGTCTGAGAAAATAGACAGCATGCAACGTTGAAAAGTTGCAGGGGCATTGCACAGCCCGAAGGGCATGCGTCTAAAGGCAAAGGTTCCAAATGGACATGTGAAGTGGTCTTTTCTTGGTCCTCAGGGTGAATAACCACTTGGTTATACCCTGAATATCCATCAAGAAACAAAAGAATTTTTGGCCTGTAAGTTTCTCTAAGATTTGGTCAATGAAAGGCAAGGGAAATGGTCTTTTTGGTCATCGCATTCAATTTGCGATAGTCAATGCACACTCTCCATCCTGTAGCTAGCTAGTGGGAATGAGCTCACCCTTTTCAGTTTGAATTACAGTTAGTCCAGACTTTTTAGGCACAACTTGAATTGGACTAACCCACTGGCTATCAGAGATGGGATAAATAAAGTCAGCATCAAGCCATTTGACAATCTCCTTCTTAACAACTTCTTTCATGTTGGGATTAAGCCTTCTTGCATTTCTATTGAGCTTTTGACATTCTCTTCTAAGTATATGCAATGTGTGCACACTGAAGGACTTATCCCTCTCAGATCATCAATTGTCCAACCTATAGCTTTCTTATGACTCTTCAAAACATCAATCAATTTCTTTCCTGCCCTTCCTCAAGATCACTAGCAATTATGACGGGCCAAGTCTCATTCTCTCCAAGAAAGATGTACTTCAAACTAGCAGGAGTGGTTTTAGCTCAACCTTAGGAGGACACTCAGATGGAATTGCTAGATCACTATCCTGAAATAAGGAATTAAATTGTCCTTCCTCTCCCTCAAACCCTAGAGCACAGGTTACTCTATCGTTTCTTCCACGCAAGCTTCTTCCCAGGTGTCTACCACTAGACAACTTTCTCCTTGGTCATGGTGCCTAGATGCCCTAAAAATGTCGATACTAACCCGCCTATCTCCAAATGATATATCCATCATCCCGTAGCACAATCAATGTTAGCCTAGCTGTGGCCAAAAAAGGTCTACCAAGGATAATGGTGGATTAAGTCAAATCTTGAGGAGGTGTCATGTCCAAAATGATGAAATCGGCTGGGAAGTAACAATCGTTAATTCTCACAATAACATCTTCAACTAAGCCTTTAGGAGTGGTGACAGAACAATCGGCTAGTTGAAGGACGACAAGGTGGGTTTCAACTCTCCTAGCTTGAATTTCTCAAAAATGGCAGAAGGTAGGAGATTGACGCTGGCTCCCAAATCTAAAAGGCCGCTCTCAAAAGTTGTACTCCACCGATGGTGCAAGGAATTAGTGGAGTGCCTGGATCTTTGAGCTTTTTAGGGAGTTGGTTTAAGACAATGGTACTCACATTTCTGGAAGAATGATGGTTTCAGTTTTGTTCCTCACTTCACATTTTGAGTACACATTTCTTTTAGGAATTTGGCATAGGCAGACACATGCTTGATAGCATTAGGAGAGGAATATGATGTGACTTGCTTTAACAGTTCCAAGAGTTCTTCATTACCAGTGGTTTATTTTTGGATTTTGGCTTTAAGGCTTCAGGAAGGGCTCTTAGAATGTAATGACTTGGGTCTTCATTTATTTTGATTGTGTCTAGAGGCGTGTTCAGTTATTTTCTCTTTCCCTGGTTTTTTCAACATATTTTTCAACCTCTTCTTCAGTTTCAAGTTCAATATCATTTTCTTTATCCTCACTCAAGTTGACATGTGTGGGTGAGGATTTGTTCTGATTCTTCCACTTCTTAAGGTAGACACAGTTTTTGCATTCTCTACTTGCGGCCCCTAGCTGGGCAGGAGGATGGTCTTGTTGTATAGGTTGATTCTGAATTTGTGGAGCAGGAATGTTCTGGACAAAAGCTTTTGTGGGTTTTGTGGTGGAGGGGCATTTGGTCTTGCAGGTGGTCTATACCCCTGAGCTTGATGGTATTGCTGGTTCTGATAAATTCGGGAGGGTTGTTCCTTGGGTTTGCTATAGCTTGACTGGGCAACTGACCAGACTCCCTCCTTTGACATACATCAGCAATTTGGACTCTATCCTTGCCAAATTTTGTTGAAAATTTTGATTTTGAGTTTGATATTGAGTTTGTTGTTCTTGCATAGTTTGGCATAGAGTCGCCATCATATTTTGGAGTTGATTCATTTTATCATCCCATTAGGCTGAGGAGGTGGTGGTTGATATGAAGGTGCTGGAAATTGGTGTAAGCAACTTGATTTGCGTTTTGATTTCCTTGGACTTGTGGAGGTTTGAATAAGAGATTGGCCAAATCCCGAATTCTGATTGGGATAAGATTGACCGTACATGGATTGCTTAAAGGAAGGTTGAGAAACTTGTTCAGATTGATTTTTTCAAGAAAAGTTCGGATGGTTCTCCAACCAGGGTTGTATGTGTTAGAGTATGGATCATGGGAGGGTTTTGTAAAGCCTTGGGTAGCTTGACTTGTTCTTGAATGAAAGGAGGTAATTGGGCAGTAGTGGGACAAGCACTGGTCGGATGAGCTGGGCTAGCACACATAGCATAAGTTTCAGGTGGTTGAGAAAATTTAGGTGTGGCTTGCCTAATCAAAGATAGCAATTGATCGAATTTTTGTTCCAACTTCTGCTCCAATCTGATCAAGTCTAGCTAGCATGTCTTCTACCCTAAATCTGATTCTCCCCTCTCTCTTAATTCATACATCCCTACTTCTTATAGGTCCTAGTGCTCTCTCATAAGAGTGGAGTGAGGCATGATTGATAGAGTTCTCACTCAATGTCTCAAACAATTATATCCTCATCCTCCTCTTCGTCATGAATGCTCCTCCACATGAGGCATCAACCATCTGCCTATTTGATTCTGTTAATCCTTCATAAAAAGCTCGAACAATTTGCCACCTCGACAGACCATGATGAGGAACATTTTCTAAGAAACTCTTTTAGTCTTTCCCATGATTCATGCATTAATTCTCCCGGGTGTTGGGAGAATCTAGTTATTGCCCTTCTCATGGTGTTGGTCTGACCAATGGGGTAAAACTTCTTTAAAAATTCCTGCTGCATTTCTGGCCATGTTGTGATGGTTCTCCCTATGGTTCCTAACCAATGTTTGGCCTTGTCTTTTAAAGAAAATGGAAATAAGGTTAATCTTAGGCATTTCAGTGAAATTTTGGATTCTGACAGTGGAACAAATCTCTAGGAACTCATCTATATGCCTATAGGGATCTTCGTTGGGATTGCCATAGAAGGATGGTAACATCTGAATGGTTCCTGGCTTGATCTCAAAATGATTGCGGGAATTTCTGGCCTGATGTAAGTGGCAGGTTGATAATTAGAAGGAATAAAGTATTCCTTCATCTGTCTAGGTGCAACCTCCTCCATATTCCTAGCAATTTGGTTTTGATCTTGGTTGACCATCCTATGAAAGAATCTTTCAATCTCGTCTATAGGTTGAGCCAAATCTATGTTCAAGGATCGTCTACCAAGCATGCACAGATGAAAAGCCTTCTATTTGAATTTTTGAATTTTTATTAATTTTTAAATTTTATGAACAAACACAAACAAAACCACTTTCAAAACAAATTAACCTAATCACTAAGTGTTTCTTGACTTATGTTATTTTCTCAAAATCAGATTTATGCTTGCTTAATCCAATCCTAACTCTTCTTGTACCGGCCAGGTAAGAGGTGGAGTAGAGGGAGGCCCCCCTTGCTTTCGCAAGGACCCAATTAAATAACCTCTAACTCACTTAAGCATAAGCCTTTTAACCTCTAATCCTAGTCACCAGACTTAAAGAGAAGTTTTGAAATTAAGAAAGGATAAATCTAATTATGAACCCTAGGGCCAAGTCTACTGGTTTTTATTGAAAGTTTGGGTAAATGCAAGAATGTGAGTTTTTTTTTTTTGATTTTTGGGCAAAGGAACGGTGATGAAATCCCACCTTATCTTTTTTATTTTTAATGGTGAAGCCCTTAAGTAGTCCCATTTTCAAATGTGAAGTGCACAGATCAAGTTTCAAACAGAGGTTGTCTAATGCTAAGTTTAATGCATGAAACGAGCGATTGAAGTCTTACCTTTCCCCCGCACTCTTCAATGCAAGAAAGAAATGGAATTCAATGACTATTAAAATGATGAATGTCGTAAAACATGGGATTCTAATCTTAAGAAGATGAATTTTTATTTGCAAATCAAACGGCTACATGAAAGAGCGATTTGAAAATTTTTTAGATTTTAGATTTTTTTTAATTTTTATTTATTTTTGAACTAAATGAAATGAAACTAAGAAAATATAAGGTGCTACTATAAACTAATTCTCAACCACACAAACCACAAAAGTCCAATTATTACATGCTAACTGAAAAGAAATATCTGTACATGCACAGAGAGTACATCAAACCTCACTACAAATTCTCTCACACTCCCCTATCTAAAAGACTGAATTAAAAACAAATGGGAAAAGAAATCAGCAAGCTCCTCCAATGGGCTTCAATGCCAAGCCCAATCTCCAAGTTCCTCCTTATGTGCAAATCTGAAATAAAAGCCACAACAGTCAATAGAAGCCCAATGCAACTGAAATCAAATGAAGAGCGGATTAAATCAATCTAATGCCTCCCCGGCAACGGCGCCAAGCGAACGTGCGCATAGTTGACTGTGCATTTTCGTTTTCCAGAGTTCCTCGCACAAGTCAATATGCGCACTTCTCTAAACTGTCTCATAAAATTAAAACAACAAAGATGAACTAGCATGGTGGTGAGAACAGGTCATATCCACGGAGAGGCTGAATAGAATCTGACTTAAACTATTTTGATTTGAAAACACTTTTCACCAAAATAACATTGTAAAGAATCACTTCTATGAACCACACCAATCTAAAAACACTACAACTTAAGATGAAGAACAAATGGGAACATGATGTAATAAACTCTAGATTAAGAAACATAAAAGACATTAAACTGTAACGCCAAAACTGGATCTGATCCCCTTACCAATGTCGAGTTATCTATCAATGCTCACCCTTAAATCAAGAACAGAAGGATTAACAATGCATTGGATCGAATTCTAAACACAACAGAATTGGAATTTGCAACACTAGATCTATCTGTTCTAAATACAAAGAAATGAAAATTAAAGAAACCACACCACTGGATGATCTCTCCACACCAACCTCACGCTCTCACCGTAGTCGAACTCCAGAACAGAAGAATAAAAGCAACAAAAACTCCTTATCTCAGAACTCAATCCTCACAGCAGAAGCAAAAGAAATTCCACTCCCCAGCCCTTATAGCTAATTGTATTGCATCGTCTGGTTCCGTCACCTTTCAGGTGACCTACCTAGACTCAATCCTTGCTCCGGAAATCGCACCCATGGACCATATAAGTTGATTATGCAAAGAAATAACATATAAACAAAACCCTACATTATCCTCCTACATGATTTCTACTTTAAAAACTGTAAACCCTAATCTATACATTCCATGGAAGAGAAAACAAGGCAAGTTTCCCCTACTTGTAAATGAACGCTAATCCAAACGTATCCCGGCGTTTCCAGCGCTCCGAAGCACCTCCTCGCACTGGAACCACGCCGAATGGATGCCAAAACCAGCAAATTCACCTCAATTCCCTTCAAAGCTCACAGTAGAGCTCTTCCCAGCTGAACAATGTGAATGCACTGTTCTGCCAAGGTCAGCAGCCCTAAACACAATGATCAAAACATGTCGTGTCTTTCCGCCGCGTTTAGAAATGTGTCTGACACTGGCGATACATTTAACTCCCACATGCCTGCATGCGCCACGCGGCGCGCATGTAGCGGCGCTCATGTGATGGCGGTCGAAAATTGCGTCCATGCAGGTCGACGTGTTCTACTCAGAGTCACGTCGTCTGGTTACGCCGCGTTCTTAATGAACGCGACAGAAGCCTGGCTGGGCTGAGATGCCCAACCCTCCAGCCTCCCACCTGCACCATAAACCTGTACAAACATATGTAGACCTACATGGTCTACCAATGGGCCATACATTGGCCTCCAAAACTCGGTAAACCACGATCCGAATGTACCAGATATTACATTACTATCACCTAAAAAGAATTTCGTCCTTGAAATTAAAGAGATAAGCATAACATAGTTTAACATATATGCAACTATCACTTAAAAAGAAATAACGCTTACTAAACCAGTATGGATACGTCTTGTACATTTCTTCGGCAACTCCCCAGTGTCTTCACCACCCTGCCTGTTCTCTCACTGATCTTTACTAACTCAATATCTTTATTTCTTATTTCTGTGTGGGGCGGCCTGTAATCATCACGGGATACTCCGCATGGACATATCCGGCTTCAAATCATCTCTTTGATAGCTGACTATCTATGTAGGTTCACAAATGTACCTTCTTAACATTGAGACGTGAAACACGTGTGCGCATCCATGAAATCTGCTGGAAGCTCCAATCTATATGCCGTCTCTCCAATTCTTTCCACATTCTGGAATGGACCCACATACCGGGACTCAAAATGCCTTCTTACTAAACCTCACCCCCCACACCCTTGGTTAGAGAAACTCAAGATTACATAGTCCCCAACCTCGAACTGTAGGGGCCTACGCCGTGTATTCGCATAACTCTTTTGCCTGCTCTGCACTCTTGAAGCTTCTCTTTGATAAACTTAACCATTTCTGCACATTATGCACCATTTCCGGTCTATCACCTGCCTTTCACCCATTTCATGCAATTCAACGGTGTTTGTGCAAGGTCTTCCATAAAGTGCTTCATATGGTGCCATGTCGATACTTGCACGATAGCTATTGTTGTAGGCAAACTCAACCATGCCTAAGTGCTGCTCCCATCCACCTCCCCAAACCAAGCAACAAGCTCGCAACATGTCTTCAATGGTCTGTATTGTCCTCTCCGTCTGTCCATCTGTTTGGGGATGGTATGCCGAGCTGTACCTCAACTGGGTGCCAACAACCCTTTGCAAACTCCTCCAAAACCCAGAGCTAAACCTTGGATCTCTGTCTAAAACAATGGTGACCGGAATACCATGTAACGGCACAATTCTATCCACATAGAACCTGGCCAACCTGTCCACTGCCCATGACATGCTCACTGCTAATAACCTGCATACCTTTGTCAATCTGTCAACAAAAACCCATATACATTGTCTCTGACGCTGTCTGGGCAAACTTGCAACAAAGTCCATGCTATGTCATCCCACTTCCAGCGGGTATCGGTAAGGGCTGCAACAAACCACCTGCCTTGATGTTCTGCTTTAACTTGCTGGCATATCAAACATCTTGCTATAAACTCTGCTTATTTCTTCATACTTGGCCACCAAAAATATTTCTTCAAATCTTGTTACATCTTTGTGCTTCCTGGATGAATGGTATACCTTGACCGGTGTGCTTCCTCCAACACTTTTTGCTTCACCCCCAACTTCACATGGAACATACAACCTGTGTCTGAACTGAACCATACATCATCATCTATGGAGACATCCTCCATCTTCACAATCTCAGCCAAATTCTCATCTACCTTTTGTGCTTCTACTATCTGCCAATACAAAGAAGGTTCCACCATGCTGCTGGCTAACACTGCTCGCCGCTGGCTACTTGAAACAAATAGGGAGTTTTCTGCCACATCTTCATACAACTTCCATTCTCTTATCATCATGTGACTCACCACTGCCTTTCTGCTCAAAGCATCTGCCACCACATTATCCCTACCCGATTGGTATGCTAAGCTGAAATCATAGTCTTTCAAGTATTCCATCCATCTACGCTATCTCAAATTCAAGTCTTTCTACAAGAATATGTACTTCAAGCTCTTGTGATCCCTGAAAATTTCAACCTTTCACCATACAGGTAATGCCTCCATATCTTTATGTAAACACAACCGCTACCAATCCAAATCATGTGTCGGGTAATTCTTTTTCATGCCGCTTAAATTGCCTGGAGGCATACGCCACAACCTTTCCACGTTGCATTAACACAACTCCAAGTCCTCTCCTAGATGCATCTGTGTATAACACAAAACCACCTTGACCTGAAGGTATCTCTAATATAGGAGCTGAAGTGAGCCGCTTCTTCAATTCCATGAAACTACGCTGCAATCGGATGACCATACAAATGGTACACCCTTCCTGGTAAGCCTAGTCATTGGTGCTGCAATCTTGGAGAAATCTTGGACAAATCGCCTGTAGTACCCTGCTAAGCCAAGAAAACTCCTAATCTCTGGAACTGACCTTGGTTCTTCCCATTTCATGATGGCTTCCACCTTAGTTGGATCCACTACAACACCCTCACCTAAAATGACATGCCCCAAAAACTGAACTTCTCTTAACCAGAATTCACACTTACTGAATTTTGCATAAAGCTGGTGCTCCCTCAATGTCTACAATGTGATCCTCAAATGAGTTGCATGATCTTCTTCTGAGACTGAATACACTAAGATATCATCTATGAAGACCACAATAAACCGATCTAGATATGGGTGAAAAATCCTGTTCATCAAATTAATCATCTATGCGTGGAAGTGGATACCTGTTCTTTATTGTGACCTGATTCAACTGGCGATAATCAATGCACATTCTCATGCTGCCATCTTTCTTTCTTACAAACAAAACCAGTGCTCCCATGGTGAATGACTCGGTCGAATGAAACCTTTCTCAAGTAGCTCTTACAATTGCTTCTTAACTCCTTCAATTCTGCAGGTGCCATCCTGTAGGTGCCTTGGAATGGGCATGCTGCCCGGCTGCAACTCTATGGTGAAATCCACCTCTCTGCGTGTGCCAAGCCCGGTAACTCCTCCGGAAACACATCTGCAACCTCTCACCACTGGTACATATCCACTGTTTTACCTGCCTCAACCAAGCTAACAGATGCCAATAGGCTACACACCCTGCATTAATCAATTTCCTAGCCTTAAGGGGTAAAATGATAAATTTAGGGGTATAGAATGGCATACCTTGAAACTCAAACATCTCCCCTCCTGGATTGCTAAACCTCACTCTTCTTTCTGCAATCAACAACTGCTCCATATGCTTCCAACCAATCCATACCCAGTATCACATCATATTCCTTCAACTGTAGTGCATACAATCTAGCTGGCAATTGATTTCCTTGAATCATAATAGGAACCTCATCCAAGTAGCATGTAGTAAGCATGAAATCCCCGGAAGGGACCTCTACTACAAGCTCACACTGCCTCTCCTCAAATGGATGCACCATACTATCAATAAAGTCTTCGAAAATAAAAGAATGTGATGCACCTAGATCAATTAATGTTCTAGCTGAAAATTCAAGAAGAGGTATAATACCTTCTATCAAATTCGATGCCTCTGCTTGAGCCCTTGTAATGCCATCACATGTCCTCGTCCTCCTCCTCTTTGGTAAGGCATGCCTCTACCTCGCTCAGCTGAGAACTGCTGCTGTGGTACCCCTCTACCATAGCTAGCTCTTCTCGGATAAGGACAATTCCTTGCCAAATGCCCTGGCTGATCACAATTGTAACACTTGAATTTTGCGGGCTGCCTTGCCGTACTTTGCTGAGACTCCTCCACCTCCGGCTTATAGCCTCTACCTTGCTGAAATCCTTGCTGCTTGCCGCCTCCTTGGCCTCTAAATATCTTCTTTAGCTTATTTCCCCACTTGCCAAAACCCGATGAAGAAGCTCCTCCCGAAGGTGCCTTACCCTTACTAACACCCTGTGATTGCTGTGGAAGTCGGAAGCTACCTCCACTTGATCCTGATCCGCTGGGCTGCCTTGCTTGCACTATTCTTTCTAATATTGCTACTCTTTAGGCTGCCTCTTCTACTATCCCGCACATCAATGGAATCACCGCATCTTGCAATTCTAGCCTCAATCCCCGAATAAAGTACTCAACCATCATTGCATTGTTGGTTACCACATAAGGTGCATACCTGCTCAAGGCCATGAACCTCATTTGGTACTCTAACACCGACAAATTTCCTTGCTGAAGTGTCCTAAATTGCTTCCTCTTAGCTTGCTGAATTTGCATCGGAAAGAAGGTGTTGTTGAATGCTTCAAGAAACTCAGGCCATGTGATGGTATCCTCCGCCCGTCCTGTGAACACGGTCTGCATCTTGAGTCTCCACCACTCTTGTGCAAAACCTCTCAACTGATAGGTAGCTAGAATGACTCTGTCCGTCTGTGGACACCTCATAGTAGCAAATACCCTCTCTATTTTTTTTTAAATAAAAACAGTCCTCAAGACATCAAACTAGGAGAGTGCACCCCCCCCAAGGGGGAAGAATGACCCACTCCACCAGCAAGAATGCCTGGGCCAAAGTTATATATAACGAGGGAGTTAATGCAAAGGGCATACCCCCATCAAACCAGCCTAACATTCATAAGCCGGATTTGTCCAGCACCACTGGCCCCTTACAAGAGAAAGGGAGACTGTCACCCCCCCAGAAGACGTCATTATGCATAGATGAAACTGCATGGTTAGCCAACTGGTCCGCCACCTGATTTGCCTCCCTGTAGACATGCAAAATGAGATAAGGATTTCCATGAAGCATGTCCCTAACCATCCGCCACCATCTGTAAGTAGGCCAAGAGGTGCAACTGTTCTGCCTTAAGGAGTTAACAAGGACAAGGGAATCAGAGTGGATGGCAGATAGGCAAACATCTAAATGATTAGCCAGATGAAGGCTGTCACAAATACCCTCTCTATTTCATGTACCCAATGCTCCGCTGTATCTGGATTTGGACCTCCTGAGTACGTAGGTGGTTGCAAACGCAGAAACCTCTCCACTAACATTGTGGACTCCTTCACACTTGCCGACCTTACTGGTTCAACAGGAGGCACATGTACTATAGGTGGTACCACTGCTCCATATGGTGGTGCTAAAGGTGCTGACACTACCGCCTCCTGAATCGGTGGTACTCTTGTTGGCTGAACCGATGGCTATTGATCTAGCCGTGTCCGAATCTGAGTGATGCTGTCCCATAACCTTTCTATCATCTGGTGTGTTGTCTCCTCTGGATCATCACCACCACCTCCCCAATCTCTTCTATCAGCCATTTATAACCTACATACACAACATTCCATCCACACAAACACGTAAGCATATCATTACAAAAACAGGGCCAACTACCAGTAGTAGACTATAGTAAGGAACATACTATGTACATTTCTTGTTTCCCCATATTTACACGGACCTTGCTATGATACCAACTGTGATGGTCCTCACGGCTCAGGCTCGTTAATCCAATAACGTGCCCGACACGACTCCGCCTCCCGCGATCGGGCCGAAGCCTCGCAAGGGATATCATTCACACTTGTTCGTGGAAACATAAAGAAACACATGCTGAACACACACAAGATACCATATCTTACATATATTCACATGAATGTACATATTCAGTTCCATACATAAGTCATTAATAAGTACAACAACCTGAGACAAACCCCCAAGGCTCCACAAGTAAAATACTTTACTCTGCTGGTGGTGTAGGCCCGACTCCACTACGGTGCGGTCCTGAACTAGAAGAGGGATGGAAACCCTCCTGCTCTCCTTCATCTGGAAGAAGAAGGGGTGAGCCTCACAAGTCACTGGCTCAGTAGGGTAACTCCCCCAAAGCCGATAAACATAAAGAACAATAAATATAATATGAAAGCTGTAAAGCATCCAAGTATATAACAACACCTACGCATGGTGCTACAGCAGTAAGTAAGTAAACGACAAACCGCAACACGTGTACAAGCTATAGAAGGGCACGCCACACACGAGTCACGAAGACTAGTTCGCGACAGCAGCCATAGACCCGGACAAACAACACAAGTCCACCTCTCATTCTCACAGCTACGGACGAAAGGTCCAGCTGCCGCTCTACCTCAACGAGATAAGAACTTTGGAGACAACTAACACCACACCTGTAGACTACACAGCTACAGGCCCAAGCCTGACACCTTTAGGGACTACGGCCGAGAACCCTAAAGTGAGGCACTAGAACAGGACTAGCTAGGGACCAGTACGTCTACCAGTGTCCGTCCCCCAACCACGAGCGCAATACAAGCGAGCACACACCCACAAACACGTGTCGCTGCCCATTTTCGTATTTCCCTCAGCCGGACGTACAACTCAAACTCAGGAGTGAGGGTGTCCAGGAAGACGACACAAACCTCGATGGTACGCACTGTACCGGGACAAACCCTGAGCACCTGGTGCTGGGGACCCGACTAGAGAGGTAAACTCGGAAGGCGTTAGGAACCGACTTGCTATGCACACATTTCCACGCAAAACCTCTCGTTAACAACTATGGTACGAGTCAACACAACCCGTACAAGCCCTACATTGCCTTGCCAACACAGCACAAGCAATGTGGGACAAAAACCAAATAAACTGGCCACAGAACACCAGAGCTCGGGTGGCCACATTTCAAAATGCGTCCAACACAGTGTATGTTTTTAGAAGACTGAATCACGATGGACTTACCCGACGCCTTAAAGGTTGAATCGCATCGTCTGGTTCCGTCACCTTGTAGGTGATAGAACCCAGACTCAATCCTTGCTCCGAAAATCACACCCATGGACCATATAAGCTGATTAAGCAAAGAAATAAACACATAAACAAAACCCTAAGCATGATCTCTACCGTCCATACATGATTTCCACTTTAAAAATCATAAACCTTAATCTATACATTCCATGGAAGGGAAAATAGGGCAAAGTTTCCCCTACTTGTAAATGAAACGCTAATCCAACGATATCCCGCGTTTCCCGCGCTCCGAAGCACCTCCTCGCGCCGGAACCATGCCAAATGGATGCCAAAACCAGCAAATTCACCTCAATTCCCCTTCAAAGCTCACAGCAGAGCTCTTCCCAGCTGAACAGTGTGAATGCACTATTCGGCCAAGGCCAGGAGCCCAAAACACAGTGAGTCAAAATCACGTCGTTTCTTTCTGCCACGTTTAGAAATGCGTCCGACATCAGCGACACGTTTAACTCCCGACGTCCCTGCATGCGCCACGCGGAGCACATGCAGCGGCGCTCACGTGACGGTGGTCGAAAATCACGTCCATGTAGGTCGACGCGTTCTACTTAGAGTCACGTCGTCTAGTTACGCTGCATTCTTAATGAACGTGATAGAAGCCTGGTTGGGCTGAGATGCCCAACCCTCCAGCCTCCCACCTACACCATAAACCTGTAAAAACATATGTAGACCTACATGGTCTACCAATGGGCCATACATTGGCCTCCAAAACCCAGTAAACCGCGATCCGAATGTACCAGATATTACATTACTATCACCTAAAAAGAATTTCGTCCTTGAAATTAAAGAGATATGCGTAAACACAATTTAACATATATGAAACTATCACCTAAAAAGAAATTAACGCTTACTCAAACAAGTATGGATACATCATGTACATTTCTTCGGCCAACTCCCAGTGTCTTCACCACCCTGCTTGTTCTCTCATCTGATCTTTACTAACTCAATATATTTATTTCTTAATTTCTGCGTGCGGCGGCCTGTAATCATCACGGGATACTCCGACATAGACATATCGAGCTTCAAATAATCTCTTTGATAGCTGACTACCTGTGTAGGGTCACGAATGTACCTTCTTAACATTGAGACGTGAAATACGTCGTGTGCATCCGTGAAATCCACTGGAAGCTCCAATCTATATGCTGTCTCTCCCACTCTTTCCACAATCTGGAACGGACCCACATACCTGGGACTCAACTTGCCCTTTTTAATGAACCTCATCACACCCTTGGTTGGAGAAACTCTCAAGAATACATAGTCACCAACCTCGAACTATAGGGGCCTACACCGTGTAAATGGTAAGAACTTTTCTTTTTGTTGACAAAAAGGGGGAGATGTTTTACTTCTGAATTTTCTGTTAAAATGCTTGTTTTGAATATCTTAATTTCAGAAAATTTATAGGACTTTTGACATCACCAAAATAAAGGAGATTGTTGAACCACTCTCATTTATTTATCCCTTTATTTTGGTGATAATTAAAACTCATGCTGTCACAAATATATTTAATAATATTTTTTCTCTCATGAAATCTTGAATATATTTTTCAAGGTATTTATGAATATGAAATAACATAATTTCATATCGCTTAAAGATTTATACTGAAATTTCATATCGATTACTGTTCAATGTTCTATTGATTGAAGAACAATTGCCTATCGATTGGAGAACAATCGCCCATCGATTGGAGAAGAAAGTCTCTATCAATTGGCATTTAACTTCTATCGATTACTGAAGAAAACTTCTTCTGATTAATGAAGAGTTTCTATCGATTAGAGAAGAAAGCTTCTATCGATTGGTATTTTATTGTTTCAATTACTATTCAGCTTGTTCTCACAGACTGTGTTTGAGATGGCTAATGCCTCTGACTTTCGGCCTGTTCTCATAGACTCAGATAGTGGTATCCCTTGCGAGACTTTGTTCTGTTCGTGGGAGGAGGAGTCGTGTCGGTTTCGTTATTAGGTTAACAGGTCTGAACGACGATGACCGCTATACTATGTGGTATAATGAGCGAGTTGAATGCATTAAAGTTCCATACAGTGAGAAATTGCCATGTTAGTATCATGCGTAGGTGTGTGTTATATTTTATCATGTGAACATGTGAAAGCTGTTGGCCCACTTGGTATGACAACAAGACTAACCTAGATAGGGGGGTGAATAGGTAACTTAAAATCTGAAACAAAAATCACCACTTGCAAATGTTTAGTTAGTCTAAATAATCGTGTGCAAAGGGAATTAAAGGCACGGAAGCAAGCACCCATGGAACACAAAGATTTATCCTAGTTCGGGCCTCCTATCACCAGGAGTCCTACGTCCAGTCCCCAAGCAAACTCTTGGGATTTCACTAACCAAGAGTACTGTTCCCCTCAAGGACTTACAACACCTAGCCCCTACTAGTCTTCTTCTCTTTCCGAGCAAGAAGGCAGCCCACTGTTTCACCTCAGCCAGGTGCTTCTTTTTCGAGCTCAGAAGCAACTCACTAGTACAAACCTCCAGCTCGTCAAACCACCAGACACAAGCTGGTCTTCTTCTCTTTTCGGGTAAGAATGCAACCCACTTCTTTTACAGGCTCAGAAGCAAACCTGTTGGAACAAACCCCAGTGCGGTTCTTCCCTTAACATAAGGGGAACACTTGCACTACAAGCCTTTTCTTCCAAAGAAGAGGAACACTTTTGAATACAGAAGTTTGGACCTGAAGCCCCTAGATCAAGCTCAAAATGGACAGTAGAAAGTGCTTGATCTGAGACTAAGCCTAAGAGTAAAAGAGTATACAAGAAAAACTCTCTTAGGTAAAACCTCCAACTCTCTCTCGCAAATACACAAAGACACATAGAGAGAAAATGAGGATGAAAGAAAGGCTTCAATGCTTCTGAAAGTTTCTGCTTGAATGCTTCTTCTTTCTTTGGATGGGCTTAAGCTCTTTCTCTCTTGCTTTGAGTGTGTATGGAGTTGAAAGCTCACTAGATGTACACTCCTTGAAAGATCTTCAGGTTCACACTTGTCTACTTCTTCTGCTTTTTCTTCTCCCTTTTATGGAGCAGATGGAGAGATCCGTTGATAGATTGCCTTTGGAGTTTTTTGGCTCTCTTCTTCTGTTCTCTTCTGTTGAGTCTAGCGGATGTCTTCTTGAGTCTACTGGCTACTTGGAATGGAGAAAGATCTTCCATCTGGTGCATGCTTCCAAGAGAGTCAACAGCAGGTCCAAAATGTTGACTAAGAGTAGAATAGACATGTAGATATTTAATGCAAAGAAGAAGATGTTAGACTAGAGAAGTCTTCTGATAGATAGCCCATACCTCTTTTGCCATGTTTCCTTCTGACAGATAGAAATAGTAGGTAGGTCTTTTTCTTTCTTGCAGGAAGGAAGAGATCCTATGAGATAGGCAGAAAGATCTTCAGTCAGAGAAATAATAAGTTAAACATATGGAGTACATTTGAAATTTCATTTAGGCGCCAAAGATATTTTGAAAGATTTGAAAGCCAATCAGTATAAGTCATAACAACAATAGATATGAGAAAGATAATTGATATGCAATCGATGTGATCAAGAGCAATCGATGTTTTACAAGGGCAATCGATGTTTAAAGCGAATCGATTTGATAAAGACAATCGATCCTTAAAGGCAATCAATGTTTAAGTGAAAAGCAATCGATGTTTAAAGGTAATTGATGTCTAAGACAATTAATGTCTAATACAATCAATGTCTAAAGATAATCGATGTTTAAGTGGCAATCGATGTTTTGAAGGTAATCGATGAATAAAGACAATCGATGTTTAAACATAATAGCAATCGATGTTTAAGTTAAACAACAACTGATGTTAAGTTAAATGGCAATCAATGTTTAAGTTTAACAACAATTGATGTAAGTGAAGTGCAATCAATGTGAAAGGTAGTAATCGATGTGCTATTATAACAGTAATCGATGGAACCTTTGTTGTAATACCCTAATACCCGGCTTCCTGGCTTTCCATCCGATGTTTTGGATGACTGACCACTAATGCGTCTAGTCTGGGCGACATGTTAGTGTCGCATCATGGGTGTCCAATGCGATAGTTATCCTTGTCGCGACTAGCTTGTGCGTTGCGTTCTTGTCACTCCAGCTTTCCCGTTACGTCTTCTTGTCGTGCCCGGTCAACGGGTCATGACAGCCTTCCATGGATTTTTGTCGTCTGGCAGCTGTTAGGGTGGCAGGTGTGTCAGTACGACTTGTCTGGTTGTTGTGGCATCCCTGGGGGATGCATTCTTGTCACGGTGCGTTGACCTATCACGTTAAGGTCCTTAACACGATGTGTCGCCCAGTAGCAACTTGGGTGTCGAAGGCTTAAGGCCTTGGTCGGAGACTCCTTCTCCCTTTTCCTCCTTCCCCTCTCTTCTCCTCCCCCTCCAGCAGTGCTCCACCTCCCTCTCTCCCCTTTGTGCATTTTAGGCAAGGAGGAGGGTCCTTCGTGGTACCTTGGCGTTGTGGAACTTACGTGAAGCAAGGAGGAGGTGGCCAATCCGACGTGAAGGGCCCTAATGGGTTCATTTATTCGTTTAAGGTAGGGATTCCTTGAACCCTTCTCAATTCGGGTAGATTGGGAGTCCCTCGTAGTTTGTAGATAGCATTTATTGCTTTTCCATGCTCCACTCCCTCGTGTGGTGTGTTTGTAGTGTGTGGGTGGCCTCGGGATGAAGCATCTCGTGGGTCTGCCCCTCTGCTGGTGTTGCGACCGCAGTGCGTGTCATGACACCAGAAGAGGCGTCTGCCCAGTCGGACATGACCCTGTTGTGAAGCCTTTCCCCATCGCGATAAGGATCGTTGTCGCGACGCATTTTCCTATCGCGAGAGGGTTACTTTTGTGACGCATTTTCCTGTCACAAGAGGGTTGCTGCACTCTGCCCCATCGTGATAGGGTTGCTGTCGCAGTGCCCTTCCCCTTCGCGATAGTATCGTGACAGCCACGGGGGACGCGACAGTACCTGTGTTGCCTCGTGTGTTTTCGTGGCCTCCAGTTGGGGTCGACGGGTACCCCAAGGCAGGCTTGCCCTAGGATCTTCAGGTGGGGAACACGGCAGGTTACTTCGCTGTGTTCATTTACTGAATGTGACACATTCGTGGCCGTGTCCTGGCTGCGGTGCCAGGAGGCTTGCCTCTGTCTAATATCGATTGATCGGCAGTCTATCGATTATTAGCAGAGCGACGTTTTTCGTACTGACTAGTGGTGTTCTGAGGTTCTGGCCTGCTTGTGTGTGCCTTGGTTGGCCGATGGCCCTCTTGAGGGTTTATGCATGCCTCGTGCTTACTGGGCTTGTCGTGGGTTACAAGCCAGCAGTTCGGCGTGGTTTTTGATGTGCTTGCCCCGCCTGTTCACCCGGTGCTTGTCACTTGAGGGCTTGTCCCATTCAGAGGTTGTCTCCGATTCCTAGGGCCCATTCTCGGGAGCCTATTGAGAGAGTGCTCTGGGCTACGAGCGTGCTCGAGTTGGCAGCCGAGTTGGCGGACTCTAGAGAGGAGGGGAAAATAAGGTTTGGACAACGACGTTGAGTCGTTTGTAGAGCTCTCTTGTCTGGGGCAGGACGCCGAGGTGTTTTCTTCTTAGCACAGCCCAGACAGTACTTTGTCTCACTGCCTCTCTCTGCATTGGTTCCAGAGCCACGTAGTGGTGCTAGGCATGGGGCCGCAGCTTGGCCAGGCTGCGGTGGTGCGTGCATTTCTGTGGTGTTTTGTGGCGGCTCCGTCTCGCTCTTCTAGGGATGTTAGAGGCAAGATCCAGCTGGAGGGCAGAGAGGGAGTGGCCGGTGTGTCCTCCTCTTAGTTGCCAGTGGCGGTGGCTTGGTTGCTGTTATTGTGACGATGTTTTCTCACGATGTTTCCTAGCACGACTCGTTGCCCTAGCCTGCACGGTGGTTGTATCCTGGCCGTGTCTAGCTTTCGTGGGTGTTGTTGGTTTGGCCTTGATGGCCCATGCTTCTGGTGGTTTCCACTTCGATATCCTCTCAGTTCCGTTGTAACATCGTGGCCGTTCAGATCTGTGTATATTGGTTCTGGTGTGGTGCTCATGACCAATGTGGGGTCATTGAGCCTTGGTCGTGGTCTCCGTGTGTTGTGTGGGTGTTGTAGGCCGGAGGTTTTAGCCCAAACAACCCACAGGTTCACTGGATGTGAATGCGACAGGGTGGGGTGTCGCGTTTTGAACGCGACGGTCTCATGTGTCGTGTTCTCCGCACCGCCTTTGTGACACATGGCATGGTGAGTTTTGAGAAGGCGATGAGTTCGTATGTCGCGTTTTGAACGCGACACGCTGCTACATTGCATTCTTGTTTCCTGTTGGGATAAGTTTGGCCCTCCGGCCAAACAGAGCAGGAAGCTCTGTTCGACCAGAGAGAGGGTTGCTGTGGTGATTTCCGGCGACATCGGTTTGGAAGCTTGTGTCTTGACGTGGTTCTAGCGCGTAGAAGCTATTCAGAGTGTGGAGAACACCGATTGTGCCTCGTTCTGCGAGTTCTTCTTGTTGGTAGAGACTTTCCTTGTCTTATTTGCATTATTTGATTGATCTAAACATGTTTAATATGTATCGATGTGTGGTTGTGTTTCCAGTATAGTGTAATTGATTTGTAGAAGCTTGGTGTGCATAGAAATGAGGATTTGAGCTGGTTTTTGTGTGAGCACCGCAATATAGGGCTTCTGTCTGAGAAGGTGACGGGTCGGGCTGTCGCGTTTAGGTTGCGACCACTGGCCCCATCGCATTCTGGTTTGTGAACGCAGCCTGTCGGGCAGTCGCATTCTTAACACGACAGTAGACGTTGTCGCGTTCTGGTGTGCGATTGTAGTTTGTCGGGCTGTCGCATTTTTAACGCAACAGTGGCCCTCGTCGTGTTCTTCTATCCTAAGTAAATTGTTAAGCCTTGGGCAATGAGGGTCCTATGTGGACCTAGCTCAGATCGTTTAGGGTACTTTAAGTTGTTCTGAGTTGATTATTGATTAATAAAACATGTTGAGGTTAATGATTATGTTAATTATGTTAAGCATGTTTAAAAGGTTATGGGATTCATATGTGTGGTCTATGTGCATAGTGATGTGTTTCCATGGAGGCCATGAGATGGCCAATGACAGGCAAGGTTACAGTGTGGATCACGTGTTTAATGGTGTGTTGTTGCTTGGAGGTCACGTGGTGACCAGAGACGAGCCAATTATGTAATGTATTGTGGTATAAGTTTTATTGTGATGTTAAGTGATCGATATGGTTTGTGTGCTTACCGAGCTTGGTGGTCTGGTGCTTATTTCGAAATGCCTCTCTAGTCGGGTACCCCAGGTTTTGTGTGAGCCAGGCACATTAGTGATCGGGTTTGTCCTGGTACTGTGTGTACCATTGAGGTCTGTGGTCATCTTTCTGGACACCCTCACTCTTGTGTTTGATTGTACGTTCGGTTGAGGGAAAGACGACAGAGGGCAGCGACTCGTGTTTGTGGGTGTGCGGTCACTTGTAGCGCGCTCGTGGTTGGGGTACGGACACCAGTAGACGTCACTGGTCCCTAGATAGTCCTGTTTTCTAGTGCCTCACTTTAGGGAGCTTAGGCCAGAGTCCCTATAGGTGCCAGACATGGGCCAGCAGTTGTGCATGGTCTGTAGGTGGGTGTTGATTGAACTCCACTGTTCTTTGGCTTTACGGTGTGGTTGTGGAGCGGCAGTTGGACCTTTCGTCCGTGACTGCGAGACTGAGAGGTAGTTCTTATGTTGTGTTGTCCGGGTTGGATACTGGCATCATGAACCAGTAGTCTGTACCTATGTGGTGGCGTCGTTCTTTCCGACTCGTACTTTGCCAGTGGTTGTGGCTTGTGAATGGTGACTTACCGATTGTGTTTTGTGACTATATGTTGTGTGCTGTGCTAGTGGCACAGTGGCACTTGTGGTTCTATTGTGGTACCTGGTGGCTTCAGGTACCTGTACCTAGTGTGAGTTGTTGACTGTTGTGGTATGTCGTGTACCATCCCTTTTTAGGTGTTGAGGTGAACTTGTGTTCTATAGAGGTCGTCTGGTGCGACCTTCCTCTCGTTGTGTTTACCATGCCTAAGGTAGCTTTCTGATTGTGGAATTGGTGTGTGTTGGATTGGCATGTTGATGCCAGTCCTATTACCCTTCGTGGGTAGGTTGCCTGTGAGGCTTATAGCCAAGGCCATGGTTTGCCTGTGAGACTTGTAGCCTAGACAGTGGTATGCTAGTGAGGCTAGTCGAGGTGTCCCAGTTGATGGGCGGACTAGTGATGCTGTGCTAGTCCTGCTGTTCCTCTTACTTTCAGAGGATTGTATTAGTTGGTGTGTTTATGTTTAACTGCAGTTTAATTATGCTTTATGTGAGCATGTGGTGGTTTGGCTATCGGTGTGGCTAGTGAGACCCTTTGGGGTTGAGGTCTCTTCAGTTTTAGGTGTTGTTTTTGGGATGTCCCTGCTGAGATAGTGACTTGTTGAGGCTCACTTCCCTACAGTTCTTTTCAGAGCTTGCCGTGTGTTTGGCTTGCAGCGGCGTTGTGGCAGACTTGTACCACCAGCAGTCGACTTGTAGTCGTGTATAGTGTGAGCTTTACTCCCTCTGGGTATGCCCCAGGTAGTTGTACTTTTCTCTTGGACATGTAATAATGTATTGGGACAATGTAAAATTGAGGTAAATAAGTATATATACATGTACTTTCTTGTATATTATTCTCTTGTGGTTGTCTTTTATATTATTACTAGACACTTGTGTTAAATATCCCTTGTGAGACTCCGGTCCGATCGCGGGAGGTGGACCTGGATATGGAACCTTATTGGGCATAAATATCCAAGGTCGTTGCAGTTGGTATCAGAGCATGGTCCAGTTAGAATATGAAAAGACATTGAGGTTACAATGTCCCAAGACATGGTTTAATGTCCACTGCTCGTAGTAAGTCTGCAGTTTTCTGTGGTTTAAAGTGGTTTTCACGTGAGTTTCTTTCCTAAATCCCTTTCAAACTCTGCAATTTAAGTTGAAAACTGTCAAAATCATGTTGAGGTCTTGGAATAAGAGTGTTTTTGGCAAAGTGGATGTAGTAATCCGTCAAGCTGAAAGCCAGGTGGAGGCTATGCAAGCTCAGTTTGATTATAATCCATCTGCTAGCAACAGGTCCAGCCTCAATGCCGCTAATGCGAGTCTTCGGAGGGCTCTCCATTGTCAGGAGCTTTTCTGGGCTCAGAAGGATAGAGTTCGGTGGATCAAAGATGGTGATAAAAATACCTCCTTTTATCACGCCGTGGTTCAAGGTAACAGAAGAAAAAATTTTATCCATCGGCTCAAAGTTCATGGAACTTGGTGTCAAGATCAAGACATCCTTTCTAAATAGGTAGTTAATTTCTTTCAGAATCTTCTTTCTTCGGAACATCACATCGTCGATAATTGTATGCTGCAGTATATCCCTGAGCTTATTACTGATGATCAGAATATTGTCTTGTCTTCTATTCCATATGAAGAAAAGATGAAGCAAGCCATGTGGGCTATGAATGGTGATGGTGCGCCTGGACCAGATGGCTTTACGGGTGTTTTTTTCAAGGCTTGCTGGGATATTGTCTGTGGTGATGTCATTGCCGCGGTGAGAGGTTTCTTCATGGGATTTCCATTACCCAAAGGTGTTACCTCTTCCTTGATTGATATTATTCCCAAGATTCCTCATCCATCTTCTTTTGGTGACTTTAGACCTATCAGCCTTTGCAACTTCTGTTACAAAATCATTTCCAAGATTATCTGTACTTGTCTTTCCAATATTCTGCCTTTGATTGTTTCTGAGGAACAGGGTGCCTTTGTCAAGGCAGAAACTTGTTGATAATATCTCTTTGTCCAATCAGCTTGTTCAGGACCTTGGAAGGAAGATTCGTGGTCATAATGTCATTTTTAAGCTTGATATGATGAAGGCCTATGACAGAGTTGAATGTGACTTCATGCTCGCTGTGCTTCGTAAGTTTGGTTTTTCAAGTCGTTTCACTTCTTACAATGGCATGCTGGTTACCAATTGTTGGTTCTCAATTCTCTTTATGGTTCTCCTGTTGGGTACTTCAAGTCTTCAAGAGGTCTGTGTCAAGGGGATCCTTTAGCTCCAGCTCTTTTTATTATCATGGAAGAGGCTCTTAGTAGGGGGTTAAAGCACCTCTATTCCACTTCATTCTATCTCCTTTTGCTGGCCCTAGGAGATGCACGCCGGTATCCCATTTGCTTTTTGCGGTGACACATTAATCTTCCTAAATGGTCAAAGATCTAATATAATCAAGCTTCAAAAATTCTTATCCTCCTATGAGCTTTGTTCTGGGCAGAAAATCAATGCTCAAAAGAGTTGTTTTATTTTATCTCCCAAGGCCCCCCCCTCCCTGGCTAGCAAGATTGCTACCATTACGGGTTACAAGCAGCTCATGGGGACTTTTCGTTACCTTGGGGTTCCCATCAGATATGGCAGAACTAGAATTGTAGACTACAAGTTCCTTATTGATAAAGTCAACCTCAAGATGAATTCTTGGAGGTCTAAATTCCTCTCTCAGGCTGGCAGGGTTACTCTAATTAATTCAGTCCTCAATTCCATTCCCATTTATATTGCTGCAGCGACCTCCATCCCTAAGATAGTGGTTAAATATATTGAGAAATCTTGTGCCAACTTTTTCTGGAGTGGCATGGATGGTATTCACAGAAAGCATTGGGTCGCCTGGGACACTATCCTCATCCTATTTCTGAAGGAGGGCTTGACATCAGAAGTTTATGGCATATCCAACTTGCACTAGCTACAAAACAATTTGGAATATCTACCATGCTACTTCTATGTGGGCTACATATGCCAGGGCAAGGTTTAAGGTGGATTGTGATGAACCATTCAAGAACTCCATTCCTCATGGTATGTCTAGAGTGGTTTTTAATATAGCTCATCATACTATCATCCAGAATTCCAAATGGGTTATCGGTGATGGCAGGCGTGTGGATTTTCTGAAGAATATCTGGGTCGGCCAAGCTCCTCTCAAGGATCTGCTCCATGTCCCTTACAATGGGCTGGGGATCACTGTTCGGGAGGTCATTGATAATGTCCATCATCCGATTCGTAGTTGTTTAGAGTGCTCCAACTTTCTCCAGGATATCCAGCTACATGATCACGAGGACTGCTGTGTTTGGACTCCGTCCACTGATGGCTCTTTCACCACCTCTTCTGCGTGCAAGCTCCTCTCTGTGCATGGCATTAAAAGAATGGCACTGCCACGTCTGTGGCATCACCTCTTCTATAGGCGCGCCTCTATGTTCTGTTGGAAGATCCTTTATAGGGCTGTTTCTATGGATTCTCACACATTTGATCAGGGAATTCCCATTGTGTCTAGATGTTCCTGCTGTACTGTCCATTGCTATGAAGATATGAACCACCTTTTTATCTCTAGTGATATGGCGACTAAGCTCTGGCAGTGGGTTACACCTTTGCTGGATATCAACATGAGCTCTTATGATAGTATCACTAATCGTCTTTGGCGTATTTTGGGCTCCTGCAGTCCAACTACGCCATATGGTTTTATCTCCCTGTACTCTTCTATGCTCATTATCTGGGAAATCTGGCGAAATAGATGCCTTATGCGGTTTGAGGGGAAGCAGGTTCCCATTCACAGAATTATCCAGAATATTTCCTTCATGGTCTCCACGTCACTTGAGAATGTGGTGTTCAAGAGTTCTCCATCTAATCGGCATCTGAAAGATATCCAGTCGTTTGGTTTTTGTCCAAAGATCAAAGCACCTTCTTCTAAACTCGTCAGGTGGATCCCACCAGATTTTGGTTTGGTTCTCAATGTAGATGGAGCAAGTAAGGGAAACCCGAGAATATGTGGGGGAGGTGGTTGTATCAGGGACAGCAAGGGCAATCTCCTCTTGGCCTTCGCCCATTATTATGGTGTAGGCAAAAGTCTGGATGCTGAAGTGCGCTCTCTTTGTGATGGGATTCGTTTGGCGACCGAACATGGACTTAATTTGTCCCTTATCTATTCTGATTCTAATACTCTCGTCACTTCTATTACTACCAACAAACCACCATCCTGGGAATGTTTGCGTTGGTGGCGGGAAGCTCAGTCCTTTCTTCTTAGTTCGCATGTTACTGTGGTTCATACTTTTCGTCAAGCTAACCAGGTGGCAGATGCTTTGGCCAATTTGGGATGCAAATTATGTACCAATGTAACTTTTCTTTCTTCTAGCTCTTTACCCCGTGAGTGTAAAGGTCCTCTTACTCTGGACCGGTCTGGGGTTCCTAACCTCAGGCCAATTTAACTGGGGTATGCCCCTCTACTTTTGTATATTTTTCCTTATACTTATAAAATCAGGCTGGAGGGATAGCACTGGTGGTCAACCAAGCGCTGACCCCTAAGGACCATTAAAAAAAGGTGAGTTTTTGATGTGTGAAATGTGTGTAGGTGTCTGTGAATCTGGCAGTTGTTAGTAGTTGCTGAGAAATGGTGTGGCTAGTGGTATAATTTGAGTGGTTATATCAGCGTGCCAATTTGTAGTTAAAGTGTAATTGTTTAAAGGTTCTCAGTTACATAAATTGAAGGAATTAGTGAAATCAACTATGATATTCAATAAAGGTAAAGTTGTGTTCTGGGAAGGATATGTTCTGAAGGTGTTTTAGTGAGGTACAAAGTTAGCAGAGATAGGTATAAGGTAATGATGTGATAGAGTGGCAGTAAGATAGTGTTATAATATGAAATAGTGAGTGTGCTAAGGATTGTGATTGAGAAAGTAACAGAGATAATTGTTGTGTTTGAGATTTGTGTTAGTAAGTGTTAAGAAGCAACTTGGATGATAATGTGATTAGTAATATGGAAGGTTTGTAATAATTGAGTGAGGCAGATTAGCTTCAGATGAGGTACTGGTAAACAGAAGAACAGTGACTTGTGACAGTCAGATTAAGTGTGCATTGTGATTAGAGACTGTTGTAGTAAAGAGTTTGAGAATAGTGTTGTTGTGAGTAATGATAATAATGGGAAATTTAATATAGAGATCCATGTAAGTATGTGCTGAGGTGACCAGTTGGGTAAAGAGAGAGTGAAGGAAGATCAGTGTATATTTAGATTTTATGAGAATTTCACAAGAAAGATATTCACTTGACAAGTGACAGTTTGTGAAGATTCCACATAATGATTTGTTAAAGATTGTAGTGTTAAAGATAAGATTAGTGATGTTTAGCAGTTGGGTGTAGTCTGTGGAAAAAGAGAGGTAAAGTATGTGTTAGCAAAAGATTGAGGCTAAAGTTAAGAATGTTTGGAATGAGATAGAGCTATGTGAGACGGAATAGAAGGAGATGAATCAGTTGAGAAGCAGTTAAGAAATCAGACTGAGTGAAACAACAATGCAAATTGTAAAAGGAATTCAAGTAAAGGACTGAATGAAAGAATTAATGAGTGTGCTATAGCAGTGGTATTTTCGGTATTTGGGAATAAAGCAGTAATTGTAGAATAAAGGAATCAAGCAGAGCAAGTTATTGTAAATAAAGAGATCGGTTTCAGGTTCTGGCTTTGAAGTTTTTCAATGAAGATGATTGTATATTAGCAAGAGTTATAGTGTGAATAGTACAATGAGGTTAGCCAGATAGTAGAATAATTAAGAGAAATACTTTGCAGAGATGATTTTATGTTTAATGCAGTTGGCAGTAAAGATACAGTTAAGTGTTATTGACTAGAGAAAGAAAGAGTATAGCAGACTATGAAATGGATATAATTAGATGGTCCAGAAAGTGATTCGGTTGAGTAGAGGTATTCTTCTGTAAAGGTATTCCAGAGTCTGATGTAAGAATAAAAGGCAAACCAGATAAAGAATAGTAAGCAGATTAGAGTATAGTGGAATAGAACAGAAAGAGCAAGAAATGTATGGAAATTGGAATTGTTAAGTATAGAAAGGAAAAGTGTGATCAGTTAAACAGTGAAAAGTTTGGGGTCAGGTGGAACCTGATTGAGAGAGAATTCGGTAAAGGTTAAGGTAAAATATATGCAGAATTAGTTGAGCAATTTTATTATGTGATAAGAGAGTGCAGTGTCACATCAATGAGAACGGATATTTTGAAAGGTTATGCAATAAATTTGTTAGATCAGTCAGAGAAGGTTATTTAAAGCAAGGAATGTATATGAAGAGTAAAGCATGTCAGTAGCAGTATGTCAGATTCAGAATTCAGTATGGCACGGATAAAGTTGAAGCATTAAAGAAAGCAGCATAGGAATTTAGATATTTTCTTTCTGTGGTAATTAATTGGGTAAGATGATTTGATAAGTGAGTGAAGATAGCTCCATTAGAATCATAGTAGTAGGGGAAATAAAGAGAATTAAAGGTAGTAGTGAAGACAAAATTTATGAAACATGTTGGCAAGTATCTGATGTAATCAGGGTGGCACAATGAAAGCATAGTAGATTCAAGACTCTCAGGTCATCAGAAGTTTAATTATTTGAAAAAGGAATTTGAGGTTTTCGAAGAGTTAATTGAAGAGGTAATGGTTTTTAACAAGATATGTGTTTAAAGCGGTATAACTGGATTGATATACAAAGGCAAGAAATTCAGATATGGCATTCCGGTTTTCTTCAAGAGACTGACAGCTGAGAATATAAGTAAAGGCTAGGCAGAATAATAGTTGGCAGTAATAGGCTGATAAGGAAATAGCACCAAGAAACTGATGATCAATCCATCTCCATATAATTTGTTGTTTATATATGTATTTTTGGTGATTAACAAAACTCTAGAAATTATGGACTAACATTATTTTCTAAGGTTTGTCAACAGGTCTCAAATAAAACAAACTCAGTAAGTATCTACACTCATGTTCTTTGAAGTCCATTGCACATGATTTGTCTAAGTATACATCGACTTCTATTAAAAGCTCACATTGATTACTATTCTGTTTCTACAAAGATTTCACTTAAATAGTGACTACCTTGTTAATACATCGATTTCAGAAACAAACATCGATTTCACTTAAGTATCGACTTCATATTACAACATCAATTTCGGTTCAAACATAGATTTCGTTTCTACATCGATTTCACTTAAGTATCAACTTCATATTAGAACATCGATTTCGTTTCTACATCGATTTCACTTAAACATTGATTTCATGTAGAACATCGACTTCACTTAAAACATCGATTTCGGTTCTACAACGACTTCATATTAGAACATCGATTTCGGCTTAAACATCGATTTCATTTCTACGTCTATTTCACTTAAACATTAATTTCATGTAGAACATCGACTTCACTTAAAACATCGATTTCAATTCAACATCGATTTCATCTAAAACATCGACTTCAGTTAAACAACAATTTCATTTGAACATCGATTTCTGTACAACATCGACTTCACTTAGAACATCGATTTCATTTGAACATCGACTTCAGTTAAACAATGATTTCATACAAAACATCGATTTCACTTGAACATCGACTTCAGTTAAACAATGATTTCATACAGAACATCGATTTCACTATATCTAACATGGATTATGTACACATCGATTTCATGTCAACATGGATTACATCTCAACATAGATTATGATTATATCTCAACATTGATTTCATTCCAACAACGAGTACACTCACACGACTTCTCTAGAACATTGGTTGTGTTTGAATATCGACTGTCTCTAAACATCAACTTCCCTTCTACAACGATTATGCTTTAGACAGTTGATGTATATATTATTATAACTTTTTCAGATAATCTTGAGTATATTCTATCCTTCATGATATTCAAATACATTTTTCAAATCACTGTGGATTTCATATATTCTCGTGAACCTTGATGTATCTGTATACTCAAATATTTATTGTGTGCGGTACAATATCTCTGCACAACATATCTTCATGCTACCATATTCATGTCACGTAAAGTAGACCTTTAAAAGATGACAGAATGGAACTTCCTATTTGGTATATCTTCTTACAGCACGACTACTAACGTTGACTGACAGTTTAGACACAGTTAAGTTGTCTACACTTCAGCATTTATTACGTGCATGTTTTCAGTGGTCATATACGTTACAACGTCGGACCTGTCACTCTGACAAAAGCAAGAAGAGATTCAGACAATCTTCCTCTCTGTATGTGTCTATCCCAGCATTTAATGGCTGCAGGTTTTCTTGATTCCTACATCGGACCAGACACATTCATCGTGCATGAAGATGAGAGACAACAGATATTTCAACGGCTAAATCTTTCAAAAGAAAATAAATAGAAGACTTGTGACTCCACGAAGACACATCTTGACACCATAAAGAAAAAGAAAGAAGAGCTCGTTCGATCATTCAAGTAGTCTTCAGCTCTAGCTCTCCATAGCAACCTATTCTAGTCTTTGAGAGCTTTTTGTAGATCTGAGAGACCTTCATTCTGTGTGAATCTTTTTGTCTCTCAGATTCAGCCTCAGATCAAGCAGTCTCTATTGTAACGCCCCGACGCGGAATATCGGAGCGGGATTACAGTTATTAAATAGTACAGAGCAAGAAATAAATAACAAACCATTGCACAATTGGATAACAACAAATAAACTCCACTTTCATTATATCCAACAATCTCTATTACATTCACTAGTAACTCATCATCTTCATAAACTGACTAATACATCAACGTATCAGAGCCAAAACTAGGGCCCAGAGTACTTTATTGAAATCAAACTATTACAAAATGACTAACTGACTCACTAACTATGCTAACTGACTATTACTAGATAGAACTGGTTTCTGAATGGTCACTCTTGAGTCTCCTCATCGGTCCCATCCTCGTGAGTGTGGTCATGATCCGACTCACCTGAAACACATTAAATAAATACGCAGGATGAGCGAATAACGCCCAGTAGGACTTAATATCTCATGAACACAAGCATGCTTAAATAGTTAATGTCTTAAAGGTAGGTTAACTAGAGAGTAAAGTCATGTAGAGCATGTCACGATAACGAGAGAACAATAGTAACTGGCACAGGGAAAATAGTACAATGAGAACGATAATAGAATGGCCATGTAACGATATAACATGTAAATTGCACAACGATGCACTAGTAACGATCACGCTTGCACTTGTAGAGATAGCACTTTGATTGTCATAGATTAATCTAGATAGTAAAATGGCGCTGGATGCATGCCGTAACACATCCTTGATCATTTTAACTCCCATGGGCACTGGCACTTTTCGGGGCGCTCCTCCCAGGACCTGATCGGGCCCTATTGCGCTGGCATTAGTCATTTCTTTTATCTTAGACATCACACGAATGACCAATAGAGTACTAAGAAGAGATAAGAGAGTACTAGACGAGATAGATGAGAGTGTAGAGAGAACATGAACAGATGAGAGGATATAGATAGTAGATGAGATAGGGACAATTTCGTAAAACAACGTGAAATTCTGATAGTAATGGTTGCACAGCACCAGGTCGGGTGCCGACAGTCTTACACGGGTCAGGTGGTCCGGCGTGAACTCAAGACGAGAAGGAATACCCTAAGGCTTGGATCGTTATGATCCCTAAGAGTGTAACAGGTTTTTGGGGTACAACTAGCTCGTTGACTAAGGACGTGCGCCAAAGCCAAGAAGACTTACGGAGGTCTTGACAAGGAGTCCCTGGTCCAATCGAGAGTATTCCCGGTGGAGAGGTGGTCCAAGTCAAGGGAAAAGTGTGTAGAAAACGGTCCGTCGTGCCTCGAGTGCTCGAGGCCGAGGGAAAATGATAACGGTATTTAAAATGCAGGTATAAAACAATTGTATTTAATATAAATAGGGTAATTTAGTCATTTATTTCACTAATTTACCGAATACATTATTGCATAATTTATCGGGGTCAAATGACATTTAATAATGTTGTGTGTGTGTAAGTGTAAAGAAATCTTGAGGATATGACAAGTCGTGCAAATGTCATTTTTAAAATAATTAAATTTATATCATTAATGCCATTTATTAATTTACCAAGTCGAACTAACTATAACATGGGTTAATCATAGCTAATTAAGGGGTATATAGCTAAACAACAGGGCATATGCACAATTTACCAGTTCTGGTCGAAATCTTGAAAACGCGGCAGTCTTACCCGTTGCGATTCAAGTCGCGACGGGGCGGTCGGGCGTGACATGGGGCCTGGCCGGTCTGGCCCGGTCCGGAGTGAATCGCGGCGGCTCGTGCCGCCGCGTTCTTGACGCGACGTCAATGGCCGACGCGACCCCACTGTTATCGCGGCGGGTCGCGCCGTCGCGATAACAGGTGGGTTTGCTCTTTTCCCTTTTTTCCAGGGCGAGCCCTCTGTGATACATGGACGTTCTAAATTACATATAAAATAGCACGGTGATCCAAAAAGCACAAAACCAGTTTTAAATGAAAGTAGTATCTATCAACATGCACGATTAATTTGAAAATAGATAAGGTTTAGACATGCATTGATCAGGTTACTTTTCGGTGACCTAAACAGGCACAGTCAGGGTTCAACGAATTAATTAGAGATGTATACATGATAAAAAATTACGAAACTAGGGGCGTTTAAAAGCTAACAAGAAGTAGTATTTATGATAATTTTATCATGATCTGAAATCAAGTATAAATGGGGTTCACAAGCAATCATGAAGGGTCGGGTGCATGTATCTGACAGAGTTTCAAAGAATTAATTCTCCCTCATGGGAGATCGAATAGAACAAAACCAAGGGCGTTTGAAAGCTATTGTAATGTAG
>JACBKR010003397.1:0-29603 GCA_014218235.1 Colocasia esculenta
CATTAGTGAAAATAATAATCGGTGTACCAAAAAAAAAAATTATAACAAGGAAACAGAAAGCTTTTTGAATGTACATACAAATGCATTGTGTGCTTTTAGTGAAAACATGCAGATGTAATATCTGATGATCAGAAAAGTAATGAATTAATGATTATAAACTTAATCTTAGATCAAGTAAGTATTACTCCTTGTAAGTATATTATTGTATATATATTCTTCTTTTCCCAACAAAACCTTTGGCCTTTACTCCTTCTGCGAAACTCCTCCTTCCTGGCGTTTCTTCTTCTTCAATGCTTCCACCGCCACCCCTTTCTATCTATACATATATATACTTGCATATGCAAGCTAAATACTTCCACTCTCACACTAAACTTTCTCATCATTACTCCCACTTTCTCTTAACACCTCACACACTTATGCATGTTACACTAACAAGCACACACTTACACGTATGTATGTACATGCAAAAATGCTTATCCCTTTCCTTGTTATAATTTTTTTTTTTTGATACACCCACCTATATTTACACTAATGCATATGTACACTCTTACTGTAAGACCCTTGATTTTTCATCATTGGGTGATTTCTTATGTATGTATAAATGTATGCCATCGATGTATAAACTTTATTGTGCATAGTACTTACTTGTTTACATTGCGTGAATAAGTATTATTTTAATGTGTGCATTGTATATATTATATGTGTGTGTGGTGTGTGTGTGTGTGGTGTACATAGAATTTCTGTAGTTTTAAGTTCTGTTCTGGCGGCTAGTTGCCGTCAACATCAGTTGACGTTGACCATAAATCAGCCCCACATCGATGGACGCCTACTCAGAATTGGCGGCTATTGATGTTGACGTTTACCTCCCAGATCTGTTGCGATTTCAGATCTGGAAACGCCTCCGAAAATGTTGCCCTTGGTTAGGAAACCGTTCCCCAACGGTAACCCAACCTTACCCAACTTCGTCTCCGACCCTAGCTCTATAAAACACCCCATCTCCGGCCAGATCTAACCCTTTTAACTCTTTGTCAAAAACCCTAACATTTTATGTGCGAATCCCGACTTTGGAACCCCTTGATCCGACGATTTGAGGCTTCATCCGACGTGCTACAACGACTGGAGAGGGCTCTAAACATTCGGGAACGGCTTCCCCACACTGGTGTGCAGAGGAGATCAACACAGAACTCGGATCGAGGGAGTTTTAAGGACTCTTTGGCTCAGGCCGAGGAGGGCTTCTCTAGCTTAAATCGTTGCTTGTGGATTTTCTAAGAGGCAAGTAACCCTTTCACATCACTCTTACATACGTCTAGTAGGTCCTAGGAAATTTTCTAGATTTTTATTCGTGTCCTGGAACCCCAATTTCACCAAGTTCTTGCGTTCAGTCTGTGTTTTGCACAGACAGGAACTTAACAGCGGGATCCCTTGCAGTTAAGATCTTGAGTTGTCGGCAACCTTTGTTGCCATTAACCTGATAAACGGCCACTTGCATGCCGTCAAGTTCGCCAGACTGCAACAATGTGCAGGTCTGACCTATATGACCTATTCTTCAGATTTCTACGTATGAGGATATAATGTAAAAGTGATATGCAATAAAATACTATTATTGGATCATGCTGTGCAAATCTTATGAATTTCTGTGGAATACCCTAATTGTCTGAAATTTCTGAAATGCATGTTAAACATGTTTTAATCTTATAAAATTTCATTTGTGCAATCTGTGTGGAATCCAAGTGTCATCAAATTTCTGTGAAATGTTTATGGGTTTCAGTTCATGCTGTAGAAAATTGGGAAATTTCTGACGTCTGTGTAAATTATTACATTTTACGAATGGTAAAACAGTAAGCATGTTTTATTAGTATAGAGATTCAGATAAATAGTGCGGAAATAGTTAAATTCCTAGAAATTGACATATGTTTAGGACTGTCAGTATCCATGTGTAGAAGGAATTGTTGGTCTGAACAATGAAAATCCATGCTAGTTTGACTATGTTTACTTTGTATAATACCACTGCTAGAATTTTCATAAATTGTGTGTAATTCATAAAAATTCGAAATTTTGTATGCATGATGATTAACATGTGATAGATTTTTGGTTAAAATTTGTACTGAAATGATGACAGTAGCTATATATGTCGATTTTGTGTGAAATATTGATAAATAAATGCACGTTAATATGATTAGTATTAAAATCTGCTAATTTCAACATGATTAGACTTGTTTGAATCTGTTAATACTGAGAACAGTAGTACCATGCTAATTAATACTAAAGTATGTAAATATGTGAGCATGAATTGGATGTGTTAAAATTGTGCATTAAGCGTGTGTTAAAATTTAGACAAATGTGTAAATGTGCCAATGGGTGACACTGCTACCTTAGAGGGTTGTGGAACTATACTGTGGTAAAGTCCCCACGGGAAGGTTCATAGTGTGTGATATCCCATGGGCAATGGGATTAAATCCTGGAGGCGGATGAGTACCGCTGGTTAGGGTGGAGAGTGCTTCTCCCAGTTCTGCACAATAACTAAGATTTATCATTATAATGTCTAGGTGATAGATATGTGTGTGATGTGACAAGTGTGTGTCCTTCTAGAGGTGGTTTGGACTATGTGTCATGACATTTAATTAAGAATATGTGATCATGTGTGTGAAAGTGTGAACATGTGAACTAGATAAGTGAAATTGTGTAAATGATTAGGTGAGAATATGAATCAATGGTATAACATGTAAAATGATAATTCCTTATATGAATGTGATACATCCATGTCAAAACAGCAATCTATTCATGTGTGTAGATGTGTTACCATGTGAAAATGATCATAGATCCATGCTAGAATATTTTTATAATATGTGTAAACTCCATGTTTAAAATGGTTATTATCTTAGTATGTGAATGTAATTAAATGAGATTTAGTTTAGCATATTGTAAAGTGTGTAGAAAGCATGTGATAGGTTTTAAGTCATTGAAAAAAAAATTGTTATAAATCACTTATCATGTGTATCATGTATAGAAATCATGTTTAGGTTTTTGAAATATTACCAAATCCATGCTTTATAAGATAATGGTGTAGCATGAGAATGTGTAAAGTCAGGTGATGTATGTATGTTTAGTGTGGTTGGAGTTACTTGTTGAGTTCCTTTGGACTCATTCTTGCTTCGGCGTACAGGTGCAGACATTTCTACTTCTTCTGAGGAGATCATTAGGAGCGACTCAGAGCGGGAGTAGGAGACTTTTGTCTTGGATTCAACATTGTATTTTCTCCTTTCATAGTATGTAATAAAAGACTATGCGTAGTCTTATGTGGACAATGTAATAAATGAAATTTCTCAGTTATGAAGTATTTACTTTTCCTTTTCTATCCTCTACCTCCTGATTAGTCCTTTCAATTTGACCACCTGTTTGGGGATGGAATGTTGTACTAAATAATAGTTTGGTTCCCAATGCTACTTGTAATCCTTTCCAAAAATGAGAAGTAAATCTTGCATCTCGATGTGATACTATAGTTGCTGGTATTCCATGTAATTTGACAATTTCTTTAACATATAATGCAGCCAACATATCGATTGACCATTTATTTTTGATGGGTAGAAAGTGTGCAGACTTGGTCAATCTATCCACAATTACCCAGATGGCATCATATCCACTTATGGTCCTTGGTAAACCCATAATAAAATCAATTCCTATACTTTCCCATTTCCATTCTGGAATTTCTAGTGACTTCAGTTTTCCAGCAGGTTTTTGATGTTCAGCTTTAACTTGTTGACAAGTAAGACATCGATACATAACTGGCTATTTCTCATTTCATGTTAGACCACCAAAAGTTTTCTTCAGATTTTAATACATCTTTGTTTCTCCAAGATGTATAGTATAATGTGACTTGTGAGCTTCTTCCAAGATTTTTTGCTTTATATGTGTATAATTAGGAACACAAGTTCTTTCATGAAATAACAATTTTCCATCTTCTGCAAGCTTAAAATCAGGCCTTTGATCTAGGTGTTCTTTAATATCAACTAACATTGGATCCTTTTCTTGATATTCTTTAATTTATTCCAGTAAAACTGATTGAACTTTCATATTAACTAGTAAGGTACGTTCTGCCTGGTGATCCAAGTCCCAATTCAACTGAGAAAGTTCTTCCAATAACTCTCATTCCTTGATCATCATGGTAGACATCATTGTTACTGATTTTCTGCTTAAGGCATCCACTACAACATTACCTTTGCCTGGATGATACTGAATAGAAAAATCAAAATCCTTCAAATATTCCAACCATCTTCTTTGTCTCATATTTAATTCTTTCTGAGAAAATAAATATTTCAAACTCTTATGATCATAATAAATTGTAAAATGTTCACCATACAAGTAATGTTTCCAAATCTTTAGAGCAAACACAACAGCAGCTAACTCCAAGTCATGTACAGGATAATTATCTTCATCTTTCTTTAATTGTCTTGAGACATAAGCAATTACCTTCTTTGTTGCATTACACAGCACCTAGTCCTATACTGGAAGCATCAGTATAGACTTCATATCCTCCTCCCGTAGAAGGCAAAGCTAATACTGGTGTTGATATCAAACAATCCTTTAAGGTTTGAAAACTTTGCTCACACTCCCCTGTCCATTCAAAAGGATTTTCTTTCCTTGTCAACCTACTTAAAGGAACGGCCTTCTTCGAAAATCTTTCAAAAAATTTCTATAATAACCAACTAATCCTAGAAAACCACGAATTTCTATTACATTAGTTGGTCTCGACCAATTCTTTATCGCTTTAATTTTTGACGGATCCATAGAAATTCCATTATTAGAAATTACATGTCTCAAAAATGACACTTCATCTAGCCAGATTTCACATTTACTTAATTTCACATATAATTGGTGGTCCTTCAATAAATGTAAAGAGACTCTTAAATGTTCCTCATATTCCCGTCGAGTCCTTGAATAAATCAAGATATCATCTATGAATACTACAACAAACTGATCAAGATATGGGTTGAACATTGTGTTCATTAATTGCATAAAGACACTGGTGCATTACTTAATCCAAATGACATTACTATAAATTCATAATGTCCATATCTGCTACGGAAAGTTGTCTTATAAATATCATCTTCTTTGATTCTCAGTTGATGATACCCAGACCTAAGGTCAATTTTAGAAAAATATTGAGCTCCTGCTAACTGATCAAATAGTTCATCGATTCTGAGTAGTGGATATTTATTCTTAATTGTCAACTGATTCAATTGTCGATAATCAACACACAATCTCAAGAATCCATCCTTCTTCTTAACAAATAGCACAGGCGCTCCCTAGGGGGATGTGCTAGGTCGGATAAATCCCTTCTTTAACAAATCTAGTAATTGTTCTTTTAACTCTTTCAGTTTAGCTGGTGCTATTCTATAGGGTGCTTTAGACACTGGAGTAGCTCCTGGAAAAAGTTCTATTGTAAAATTGATTTCCCTTTCTGGAGGTAGCGTTACACCCATGACTAATTAATTTACAAGCCTGAATAGCGGAGATAAGAGGTAGTGACTGTTTTCTATGAGTACCTGAAAAATAGAATTTTGGTTGATTGGGAATATCAAACACCACCTTCTTTTATCTACAATCCACACTAGCAAAATACTTAACTAACCATTCAGCTCCTAAAATCACATCATATTCTTCCATATCCAAATATATCAGGTCTGCAGGTAACTTGTAATTAGAGACCATCACTTCAATAGAAGGATAAAACTAAGCTAATTTAACTCCCATGCCTAGTGGGGTTGATATCACAAGTTCCTCCTTTAAAAGTTCAGGTTCTACAGATAAAGTAGAAGCAAATATAGAAGATATAAATGAATGAGTTGCTCCACCTTCCTCAGATTCCTTGTGTAGTAAAGCCCACAATTTACCTTGCTTGCGCTGACCTTCACGAGACCCAATTCCCTTTTCAAGTTCCTTTAACATAGGACATTATGAAATCTGGTGGTTTTTATTACAACATCGCAAATAAGCACCTAGCTTCCTCCAACACTCCTCGGATCTATGGCCCATTTTGCCACAATACTTACAAGGTTCATTTCTTTGCCTTTGTACACAACTCCTTTCAACTTTTTGTTACCTTGTTGTTCCATCTTGGCTTCAGATTTTCTTTTCCCAACATCTGATTTCTAGTTTCCAGACTCCAGTACAAGTTCCTTCTTGTTAAACCTGCCTTGCCATCCTGATGTTATTGGTTATTTCAGCTGCATCTTCACATAGCTAGGCTTTTCTAATTATTTCAGAGTAATTCTAAATATCCAAATGCATCAGTTGACTGATATATTCAGGTCGTAATCTATTGAGAAATTTCTTAGCTCTCATTTTTTCAGTATTGACGAGATGAGGTGCATAATTAGATAGTCGAGCAAATCGAGCTTCATACTCTACCACCAACAAATCTCTTTGTTTCAACATTGAAAACTCTATAACCTTCTTTTCCTTAACTCTCTTAGAAAAGAACTTGTTATTGAAATGTTGTATAAACTTAGCCCAAGTCAAGGGTTGGGTTTGTTGGATCAAAGATGTAGTGAAATGGCAAATATAGAAGGGGGGTTGAATAGATTTGCAGCGAAAACTTTATGCAATTAAAATATGTCAAATTAATATCTCTATTCAAATAGGTACCCACTGATTTGATTAACTTATAGGAATCTAAAGCACATTAGATCATCTATCTATAAGTGTGTGAGTGCTTAGAAGGTGATCAAAATCCTATGCAAGCATTTTAGTGGAAAATCAATACATCAAACCACTGCACAGGATATTTTTAAGGTGGTTCGGCTCCCAGACGGAGACCTACGTCCACCCCTCACTCAAACCAAGTGAGGCTTCACTAAACCGCTGATTCACAGCTTCAAACAACTGCTTACTCATAGCTTGAACACTGACTCACAACTTGCCAACCACTGATTACACAGCTTATTTGCTGATTCACAGCTTCAAGGTCAGACGGACTTTCTCAATCCACACACACACAGTATGGGATCAACACTCCTATCACCAGTAGGAGCACTCAATGAGTTCTAAGTAAAGTTTAAAAGTGAAAAACAAATTCACATGAGGATCAGAGTTAAGAGAGACAAATTCTTAAACACCAATCCTTCAATTTTGCCCAATTTCCTCTGAACTGATGAATTTGAACTCTAAATCTTCAGATCTTGAGGGTTGATGTTGTGCTTTAGATCATCTTGCACAAACGCATCATCTGGTTGTGCTTCTCAACCAATTTGATATGAACTCCTTCAAATCAGCCTCAATCTGCAATACTCTGTTTTAGATCTGATTTACAGAGAAATTCAGATCTGAGTTGATGCTCTTGAGTTCTTCCACAGATGCTGAGCTTCATGCTTCTGCTCTTGCACAAGCTTTCTCTTCCACCTTCCTTCAGATCTTCTTGTTCTTCTCAGCTCTGTTGCTTCTCCTTTGCACGACTGCTTCTTCTTCCTCTGCTACTCTTCTTCCCGATATGCTCCTCTTTCAACACTTCACTGCTTTCTCCACTGCTTGGCCTTGATCCCCACTTCCTCTTGGATGGAATCAATGGATGGCTGGAGGGGATGGATGCTCCAGATGAGATAAAAGAGCCTTTATAGCCTCGGTGCAGTCCATGTACATGAGAGAGATGTGCACAAAAACCTAGAGTTCACCCAAGCTTCCACGTGTCCAAAAGGCCTTTACCTCATTGCCACTTGGATGAAAGGGCATTTTGGTAATAATGGAATCTCCCATAACGATCTCGGAAAGAAATCACAACCATTGGATATCATACTCTGCACGTTTCTGGGTTTTCACAAAAAGTGAGTCGACTCATGTTTCTATGAGAGTCGACACTACTGACCAAATATCAATTCAAACCTACTGGCAGAACACTAGTGTTGACATTATAGACAACTAGTGTCGATCTGACTTCAACTAGAGTCTACCTGATCAACAGCTAGTGTCGACCTCCTGTGTTTCCTTCAAATAAGGTTCACTGGAAGGATACTAGTGTCTACCTGATTTTCAACTAGAGTCGACACTACTGTGACTTGTTCTTCAGGAGCTTGCTGGGCAGACTTTGTGAGTCGACCTCATTTTCAACTAGAGTCGACCTGACATAGCTAGTGTCGACCTATCTTTCAACTAGAGTCGACACTACTTTGACAAAACTCTGTAAACCTGTATATATAAAGAGTGGACCATCAAAACATGTCATTGTTAGTAAGATATGAAATATTAAGTATCAAAAACATGTGTTTAGTCATTATTGTAATATTTATAATATGTGCAATATCAAAATCAAAGTATGAGTGTTTTAAACATCCTTCCACATATATGCAATATGACATCAGATTGTGTATTATGTCATCATCAAAACACACAACTCAACAGGGTTGGTAACATAGCTTCCATAGATTCCCAACATGCTCTCGCATCCTTTTCCAGTTGAAAAGTAGCTAATAATACTTTCTCTTCGTCGGAGCATTGCATCACTCTAAAAATTCTTTCCATTTCTTTTACCCAATGCTCTGATTCATCTGGATCTAGAGATCCTACAAAACGAGGAGGATCCATACCTTTAAAGTTTCGATGTAACTCTCTTGTCCCTTGATTTCCACCACCTTGGGCCAATGGTTGCAGAGCTTGAGTCAACCCTTGTACAGTCCTTTGCATTTCTGTCCATTGTATGTTTTCAGCTTCCATGATAAAAATTCTTCCCTACACAATCCAAGAATTAGATATTGATACCATAGTCATTTAAATCAAAATTCCACGTAGGCACACATACACAATTAATAAAGTCATCCTCATCTCATTAAGACTACTTCCATCATTTTTTTCTTTTTACAACTGACACCCCATGACTACCTTTTTATCCACCACTATACATGTGTATTTACATCTCATATACTTATTTACAATACTATTATCACTTCAGTTGTTCGGGTCTTTAGGAATCGATTCTCCTTCTGGGTCTATAACTGACCCTTCTGACTCTTCACGTGGTGCATCTTGATCATGATATATTTCATGAGCTACTTCATGAACTGCATCCCATCGCTCTTCAGTTCGATTCAATAGCATTTCTTGTGTTATTGTAAGCTAATCTAGTAATTCTTGAATTGTAGTGACACATTAAAGAACTTGAGCTACATCTTCTGCTCGTCCATAACCTGCTAAAATTGTAACCCAATCTTTAATTAATGAATGGAGGGCTCCCTGATCTCGGTTGTATTCTTCCCCATCTAGCCGCCGTGCTTACAAAATCTCAAGCAATCAGTCCCTAGCGTGTTCAGCCATTATGCTGAAATAAATGAACATAAGAATTTATATAAATCAAATCTATAAAATCTCCTAGTCTGTCACACAATCCCATTGGCTCTAATCCCACCTCACATATTATTTACAAGACCTTAGGCAATAATCCTAGGATGGACTACTTGTTGAACCGTTGCTCCGATACCACTCAATCTATGATGCCCCGAGTGCAGCGGAAAACCCACGTGCACACAAATGTCATTCAATTAAGTGTAACAACATGCAGGTAGAAGGAAAACATGACATTATATTTACATATAATAGCCTTATATCACACAGTCATAGTTCTTTACTTGGCAGGTGCCAAGTAACTGTACAATAAGACCCAAAACCACACATAACACGGAAGGACCTCAACCCCAATGGGTCTCACAGGCAACAACGGTTGCCAAACCATATCATACTCATAGCAAAGCATAATTATATCAATTAACACAAATCCCGGAAAGAAGAAGAGTCAGCAGAACTAACACCACACCACTAGTCTGCTCATTAACTGAAAAGCCAAGGTCACAAGCCTCACAGGCAAACCATCGTCGCCTAAGTTGTAAGCCACACAGGTAAAGCATTGCCTAAGCTACTAGCTTCATTGGCAAGCCTCCAACACATAGGT
The DNA here is from genome assembly GCA_014218235.1 of Colocasia esculenta. Taxonomy (NCBI): domain Eukaryota; kingdom Viridiplantae; phylum Streptophyta; class Magnoliopsida; order Alismatales; family Araceae; genus Colocasia; species Colocasia esculenta. The sequence continues at coordinate 9,932 of JACBKR010003397.1, forward strand.
AACAGGATTGCTAACCAAGAGCTAATCATTTATACTTTTAAACCACAGTGTATCGAATGTCACATTCAAGTAATAGGACTAGCTACCACGATGCCAATCCATTGCACACTAAACCATATTCGGAAACTTACCCAAGGAAGGGTAAAACACAACAAGTGGAAGGTCTCACCACAAGATTTCCACTTCACCACCTGAAAAGGCTAGTACTCAGCGTACTACGAGAAACCAGTACCCACAAAAGGTACAGGTACCTACCACCACGAGGTACCACCACTGAAACACAAACACAACTGTGCTACCACCAGGGCACACCATAGCCAGTCAAACCACAACTAGTGAGTCTCCGCTTACCAACCACAATGACAACTGTGCCAACACCATGGCGCACCTCAACGGGTAAAACCACAACTAACACACGCTATAACCAATAGCAAAGCACGAGCCGGAAAGCACAACGCCACCACACAGGATAGACTACTGGTTCATGATGCCAGTATCCAACCCGGACAACATAGCACAAGAACTACCTCTCAGTCTCGCAGCCACGGACGTAAGGTCCAACTGCCACTCCACAACACAAGTAAAGACAAAGAACTGTGGAGACCAATCAAACTACCACAACCTACAAGTCACACACCCTGCAGGCCTATGCATGGCACCTTTAGAGACTCTTGCCCGAGCTCTCTAAAGTGAGGCACTGGAAACAGGACTAGCTGGGGTCCATCGATGTCTACTGGTGTCCGTACCCCCAACTACGAGTGCGCTGCAAGTGACTAAACACAAACTCTCTCAAGTCACCGTCTCACTATCGTCTTTCCCTCAGCCGAACGTACTACTCAAACACAAGAGTGAGGGTGTCCAGGAAGATGACAAGACCTCAACGGTACCACTGTACTGGGACAAGCCCCGAGCACACATAGGTGCCTGGCTCACACAAAACCTGGGGCACCCAACTGAAGAGGTATTCCGGAATAGGCGCCGGACCACCACACTCGGCAATGCACAAACCACAACATATATATTTAGCTACATATTCTTTAATACAAACCACGGTAGCCACTCATAATCTGGCCTATCATTGGTCACCATGTGACCTCCAAACCATCTCACACTAGTACACACGTATATCACAACAGTACAACACAACCTTGCCTGTCATTGGTCACTCTGTGACCTCCATGGAAATACACATTACTTAACACGTATATCATTATAATATTCTTTAAAAGACAACAATAGACTAGGGCTAGGTTCATAAGTGGACCTTCAATGCCCAGTCACCTCATACTAGCTATACCAGTTATAATACAATAATCTTAATATCAACCACTAGACATGCATACTCATGCACGACACTCGTAAACGTCACATAAAAGCATGCTCACTTCGTGAGCACCACCCTTATCACATAAACCACCCACAAACGACACGCTAATACGCTCACTGAGCTCTACAAGTGCCAATGCATCATTAGCATTGTCATACACAATAATTAAACGATAATCGGATAACCAAAACACCAAAAGCATGCAAAGCAGAACCCTCGGCTGAGATCACGATAGAGAACAAGGCTGCCTTCTGATCGCGACGCCACGACATGTCGCGATCAGAAACCCTGTCACGACGGGTCGGCCTATCGCGACTTGGTCGCGATAGCCGAGTCTGTCCCCTTCTCAGGCGAAAAACCCTAATCCGGAACCATCTCCAGATTTTCCATGCAAACCACCCTAACCCCGTTTGAACCTGGTTTTCATGCTCATTTCACCTCCTAGACATGGTATCTATGTTTTTAAAGCGGTAAACAAGCTAACATGCAATCCACGCAACCAAACATGGTGGAATCTCCCCACCTTCACGAAGAACGCGCAAATCGGCTACAACACAACGTCTCCCCCGCTCCATACGACGTCCTCGCGTCGAGAGTGCGACGAGAACTCCACCGAAACATCGAATTGCCACGAAATCCGCCACAGCTCTTCTCCTGGGTCAAGCAGAGCTTGTGAAAGCTCTGTTCTGACAACCTTCTTAAATACCGCACAGCGGTTGGGATCGCGACGTACCTCCCCATCACGACAAGATCGTGAGGGACTAGGGCATCGCCTTCCCATTCCCGAAGTCAGCAAGCCCCGCTCCGTGCACGACACGCGGCGCGCATGTAGACGTCGACCCCAAAAGTGGCAACTAGAACGCGACCCTCACTGCCGTCGCGTTCAGAACACGACCTACACCTCCGTCGCGTTCACATCCAGTGAACCAACGGACACTACGAGCCTAGCCTGTCGGCCCACTAAGCCCCACACAACACGCGGAAACCACAACCAAGGCTCAATGACCCCACATTGGTCATGCGCACCACGCCAAAGCTAGAAAACTAAGACCCGAACAACCACTAAACAACGATCCACGAAGATCCGAAAAACGTGTTACGTTACATTACTATCACCTAAAAAGGAATGTCGTCCTCAACATTCAAAACGAGCGACAATAAATCACACTATCACCTAAAAAGAAATAAAACCATATTCAGAGCCTCCTCTGCATCTCCCTTTCAAACCATCTACTTATTTCCATACTTGCTCTGCCTTCCTTTTCTTTTAAATTTATTCCATAACTACTTTATTTTCCGAATCTATTCTGCCATTCCTTACCTTTCAACTGCAGGCGATTCTACCCTGACATTAGCGCTTTCTCTCCTTGAGCTGAACCTACTTCCATATTTCCTGGGCAATTCTGCCTGGCCAATAGCACTTTATCTGCTTGGGCTCGATCTATTTTCACATTTTCTTGGTTATATTTGCAATATTTCTTTTTGGGCCGCTTTCCTTGCTTAAATCCTTTCACTTTACGTTTTTAAATTTTCAAATTTCTTGATGATATTCCACTATTTACTTATCATCACTAACTATTACTTTGCTCAATTGCGCACAAACCTTAAACTTTCTTTTATTTACTTAAACTTCAGATAACCTCTTCCACGCTTCCGCTGCGCTACTCTGATCATACTAAACTTTTCATCAAATATTTCATGAATTCTGGTTTTCCCTCAATCCATCAATAACTTATCTTGTTTTAAATTATACTTTCCAACTAACTTTACATTTCTCTTATCATATATCAATATCATTTAATTGACTCAACTCAAACTCTATCTTCTACTATACCGGTGCCATATTGAATTCTGAATCTTGACATATTTCTATTGATATACTCTTCCCTTTATATATTTTCTTTACTTCAAACCATATTCTTTAACTGACTCAGCAAACCTAATTCATATCTTTTTACATCTTCCATTCTCATTGCTATACATACCCAAAGATTTACCTTTATCTTTACTCAATCTTGCTCAACTATACAATATCAAATCTCAAATTTCTTTACCATTAAACTGATTATACTACTCCTCCCCTTTTCTATTCCTTTCACTATATCTTAATTAATTTGCTCACTATTTCTTAATTGAGTATATAACTTCACTTCAAATTCTGGAATATTCTTATAACAGAATTTATTTATTCATCCAAATTACCTTACTGCATACCATTACACAAATTCTTATTACACATTTCTTAAATCATTTATTATCACTATTCTATAATCTACCACATTCTCTTTCTTCATCTGATCATTATACTAAACCTTATCTTTACTATTAATAGCATAACAATATTTCTACAAAATATTTCACTTAACTAGTCTATTAGCTGACTAATTTCAAAATGCCATTTATGCTACAATCCTTCTTACTCTCCACCATAATTATAAATTAAAATTATTTCTTTTTAAACAAAATAATTTATTCTACTTAATTCCTTTATTCCACATTACTAATTTACCGCCAAATATAAACATCTCCACTACTACTGCTTATTCAAAAACATTCATTCATAATCCACTTCCTATTCCTCATTGCTTCTCAATAGACTTAACCTTGTCTATTCTAACTTACTTAGCTTCAACTTACTTTAATTATTTAGCTTTAACTTCAATCTGCTTCTGACACCAATTTTTCTTCTCTAGTTCCATAATCTATACACAAATGCTAACACCACTACTCTTATCTTTAACACTGCAACCATATATAAATCTCTCTGTGAAATCTTTATCCACTGCCTCTTATTAAGCAAACATCTCTCTCTTTTATGAAATTTTCGGAAAAACCTAACTTTCCACTACTCTTTTATTCTCTCTTTAATCAACTGATCACCTCTACATACACTTACATGAGTTTATATATTAAATTTTCTATTATCCTCATTATTCATATCAACATTGCCTTTAATTTCCTTACTGCAATTTTTTCTAATTACAATTTGCACTTAAGGATCATCTTGATTACTGCTCCTCTGCTTACCAACATCTCATCTTAAACTAACTACCTTACTTAATCATTTCAAAGCTAACATGCCATTAATCATATTATTATCCAAGCAACTCCTTAACACTTTATTAACATAAATCTCAAACACAATAACTATCTCTGCTATAGTTCTCAGCCACAATTCACCCATTTAACAGTTCTAATCACAAAGCCCTATTCTTCATTATGATGCAATTCCCTCTGTTATTCCATCACATCACTACTTTATATCTTTCTCTGCCATCTCTGATCCTCATTAAAACACCTTTTACTGAATTTCACAACTAAATTCACCAATTCTTTCAATTTCAATAGCAGAGAACCTTTAATCAACTATACTTTATCCATAACTAACACCCCAATAACCATTCACACTACACCACCAACCATACCATTTCTCCCCTATTACACACAGTTACTAATCTGACCAGCTATACACATAATTCACATATCAAGACTCATGTAACCATACTAAAAAACATAAGAAACCACAGACTTACTACCAGCAGTGGACATTAAAGCATGTATTGGGACATTGTAATCTTAATATCTTTTCATATTCTAACTGGACCATGCTCTGATACCAACTGTAACGGCCCTGGATATCTATACCCAATATCCATATCCAGATCCGTTTCCCGCGAACGGACCGAAGTTTTGCAAGGGATAGCTCGTACACGTGTCCAGGAAGAATATAAAAGACAAACCACAACAGTAAGAGACACAAGAAAGAACATGTGCTCATATCTACATATAACAATTTACAACTGTCCCATTACATTATTACATGTCCAAATTAAGAAGAGTACAACTACCTAGGGCATACCCCGAGGGAGCACAAGCTCACACAACTCTACTAACACTACTGCTGGTGGTACAAGTCTGTCACGACACCTCTGCAAGCCACACCAATGGTAAATCCTAAAAGAACTGTAACGGAGTGAGCCTCAACAAGTCACTGGCTCAATAGGGGACTACCTAAAACCACACATAACAAGGAAGGACCTCAACCCCAATGGGTCTCACTGGCAACATCGGTAGCCAAACCATATCATACTCACATCAAAGCATAATTATATCAATTAACACAAATCCCGGAAAGAAGAAGAGTCAGCAGAACTAACACCACACCACTAGTCTGCTCATTAACTGAAAAGCCAAGGTCACAAGCCTCACAGGCAAACCACCGTCGCCTAAGCTGTAAGCCACACAGGTAAAGCATTGCCTAAGCTACTAGCTTTATTGGATAGCCTCCAACACATGGGTAACATGACTGCTAACCAAGAGCTAATCCTTTATACCCTTAAACCACAGTGTATCGAATGTCACATTCAAGTAATAGGACTGGCTACCACGATGCCAATCCATTGCACACTAAACCATATTCGGAAACTTACCCAAGGAAGGGTAAAACACAACAAGTGGAAGGTCTCACCACAAGATTTCCACTTCACCACCTGAAAAGGCTAGTACTCAGCGTACTACGAGAAACCAGTACCCACAAAAGGTACAAGTACCTACCACCACGAGGAACCACCACTGAAACACAAACACAACTGTGCCACCACCAGGGCACACCACAGCCAGTCAAACCACAACCAGTGAGTCTCCGCTTACCTACCACAACGACAACTGTGCCAACACCATGGCGCACCTCAACGGGTAAAACCACAACTAACACACGCTACAACCAATAGCAAAGCACGTGCCGGAAAGCACGGCGCCACCACACGGGATAAACTACTGGTTCATGACGCCAGTATCCAACCCGGACAACACAACACAAGAACTACCTCTCAGTCTCGCAGCCACTGACGTAAGGTCCAACTGCCGCTCCACAACACAAGTAAAGCCAAAGAACTGTGGAGACCAACCATACCACCACAACCTACAGGTCATACACCCTGCAGGCCCATGTCTGGCACCTTTAGAGACTCTGGCCCGAGCTCTCTAAAGTGAGGCACTGGAAACAGGACTAGCTGGGGTCCAGCGATGTCTACTGGTGTCCGTACCCCCAACTACGAGCGCGCTGCAAGTGACTAAACACAAACTCTCTCAAGTCACCGTCCCACTGTCGTCTTTCCCTCAGCTGGACGTACTACTCAAACACAAGAGTGAGGGTGTCCAGAAAGACGACAAGACCTCAACGGTACCACTGTACTGGGACAAGCCCCGAGCACACATAGGTGCCTGGCTCACACAAAACCTGGGGCACCCAACTGAAGAGGTATTCCGGAATAGGCGCCGGACCACCACACTCGGCAATGCACAAACCACGACATATATATTTAGCTACATATTCTTTATTACAAACCACGGTAGCCATTCATAATATGGCCTATCATCGGTCACCATGTGACCTCCAAACCATCTCACACTAGTACACACGTATATCACAACAGTACAACACAACCTTGCCTGTCATTGGTCACTCTGTGACCTCTATGGCAATACACATTATTTAACACGTATATCTTTATAATATTCTTTAAAAGACAACAATAGACTAGGGCTAGGTTCATAAGTGGACCTTCAATGCCCAGTCACCTCATACTAGCTATACCAGTTATAATACAATAATCTTAATATCAACCACTAGCCATGCATACTCATGCACGGAACTCAAACCGTGTAAACGTCACGTAAAAGCATGCTCATTTCGTGAGCACCACCCTTATCACGTAATCCACCCACAAACGACATGCTAACTACTCTCACTGAGCGCTACAAGTGCCAATGCATCATTTGCATTGTCATACACAATAATTAAACGATAATCGGATAACCAAAACACCAAAAGTATGCAAAGCAGAACCCTCGGCTGAGATCGCGATAGAGAACAAGGCCGCCTTCTGATCGCGACTCCACGACATGTTGCGATCAGAAACCCTGTTGCGACGGGTCGGCCTGTCGCGACCTGGTCGCGACAGGCGGGTCCGTCGTCTTCTCAGGCGAAAAACCCTAATCCGAGAACCATCTCTGGATTTTCCATGCAAACCACCCTAAACCCCCTTTGAACCTGATTTTCATGCTCATTTCACCTCCTAGACATGGTATCTATGTTTTTAAAGCCGTAAACAAGCTAACATGCAATCCACGCAACCAAACATGGTAGAATCTCCCCACCTTCACGAAGAACGCGCAAACCAGCTACGGCACAATGTCTCCCTCGCTCCATACGACGTCCTCGCATCGAGAGCGCGACGAGAACCCCGCCGAAACACCGAATCACCCCGAAATCCGCTACAGCTCCTCTCCTGGGTCGAGCAGAACTTGTGAAAGCTCTGTTCGACCAACCTTCTTAAAAACCGCACAGTGGTTGGGATCGCGACATACCTCCCCGTCGCGACAAGATCGCGACGGACTAGGGCGTCGCCTTCCCATTTCCGACGTCAGCAAGCCCCGCTCCGTGCGTGATTCGCGGCGCGCATGCAGACGTCGACCCCAAAAGCGGCAACCAGAACGCGACCCTCACTGCCGTCGCGTTCAGAACGCGACCTACACCTCCGTCGCGTTCACATCCAGTGAACCAACGGACTCTACGGACCTAGCCTACCGGCCCACTAAGCCCCACACAACACGCGGAAACCACAACCAAGGCTCAACGACCCCACATTGGTCATGCGCACCACGCCAAAGCCAGCAAACGAAGACCCGAACAACCACTAAACAACGATCCACGAAGATCCGAAAAACGCGTTACATTACATTACGTTTCTGGTTCCCGAAGATATCCGACAGTCGTACATGGCACTTTTTAATATTTTTTGAGTGATTTCTACGCCACTCAGCCAACTTGAAATATGATAAATAAACTTCGATTTGGGGTATCAGCAAAATGTAGATTATTTTCTCCTCGTGGAGATAGGAGAACGTATGCCCAAAAGATCCCTTCAATGATCAAATGATTAAAATAAAAGTAAAGAACAAGTCTTAGAAAGAATATGATGTTATGCCATTGGCTCATTGCCAGTGTCATATCCCCCTGAACCCTCTCTTCCTCTCCTCGTATCAACGTGTCTGCATTGCTCTGACGTCCGACTCACTTCGCACTTTGCCGTCTCTCCCTCTCACTTATCGTCTTTGCTTTTGCCTTCTAACTTTATACTCATAATTTTCTCTCTCCTCTTTTTCTTCTTAATCGTCCGTTGCGCTTTTCGCTTGGCTCTCTCTCTCTCTCTCTCGGTTCGTCAACATTTCTGCTTTTGTGAGTGGGTTCTACTGTTATTGGATTTTAGAAAATACTCTATATTACATTTGTATATAATAAAGAGCACCATGCATGCATGCGACCACTTATCTTCATGCTATTTGCAGTATCACAATATGACTATCAGGAGACTTCAACTACTGGCATCGACGGTACGCTTACAAGGTGTAGAATATAAGACACTATCTCTTACTGTTGACCTTTATGCTAAAATATTATTCACCATTATGTTTCGTCCATCACTTTTTGCTAACACCGGGAGGTATAAGAATCATACGGCGTATTGTCCACTTTCAAAGTGCTACTATCACTATATTTATGATAACGGCTCACTATGTAAAGAGTGTACGATATCACAGTTGGCATGGTCAGAGAGTCCACTTCACTGGAAAGTATCGAATTTTATGAAAACTTGTGAAGATCATGGTAATTTTTCTCTAGTCATAGTCTTTGAAGTTAGCGGAACTTTTTCTCTTCTATTAAAAACATTCGAAACTTCCACTCCTTTGGCACAACACTTTCGGAACGCACTAAGGTGGAGAGAATAACTCAGCTTATAATTACTTCGCTATGTCGGCGGGTTTTAACCTCGCAATCACTATGCTTACTGAATCTTTGTTCAGTAATCGGAAGACTTCTTCACCAATTGGAAGATTTTAACATCAATCGAAAAATTATTGAAGTTTTATTTATTAATCGTACAATTATAATGTCTATCGAAAAATTATTAAATGTTGTTCAATAATTAATATGATTACATCACTAATCGGAAGATTATAATGCCAATCAAAAAGTTATTGAGGTTTAATCAATATGATTATAACGTCAATCGGAAGTTTACCACTACAAGAAAGATGGCATATGTAGATGGCCATAATTGTAATCGTCTACAAAAATCGATATTTGTAGACGGCTAAAAAAAGGCGTCTACGTATGATCCATATGTAGACGGCTAAAATCAGTCGTCTATTAATGTATGTAGACAGCTAAATATAGTCGTCTATATATCACTACAAGAAAAAGCGGAAATAGCGACCGACAGGTTCGGTCGCTATTCGGTCTTTGTTCGGTCGCTGTACCCATCGGCGACCGACTAACCACCGAAATGCGACCGATCACATCGGTCGTTATATATCGGTCGCTATACAGCGACCGATTGTTATCGGTCGCAAAATCTGTCTCTGATAGCGACCGAAATGTATCGGTCGCAAGGTTCGTCGCAAATAGAGACCGCCCTTGTCGGTCGCAGATTGGTCGCCTACAGCGACCGATAGTTGGTCGCTGTTACGGTCGCTAACAGCGACCGATAATTATGGTCGCTAAGGCGGTCGCTAATTTAGAGACTGACTTAGCGACCAAATATTGTCCGTCGCTATCGGTGAAGCGACCAATTTTAGCGACCGATCAGCGTCGGCATTTTATCGGTCGCTATTCGGTCGCTAATTTGACAATATTTTTTTTTTTAGAAATTTACATAAACAACAATAAATCACCTGATAAATAACAATACCACAAAACCACAATAAATTAGCTACACAAATCACAATCTCCACAAAGTTCAAATTCATCACATAAAATACAAACACACAAACTAATCATACATCCATAACAAACCTCAAATTCATCACATAAAATACAAACACACAAACATCATACATCCATAATAAAATGACAACATGCACATAACTAAAATGAAATCACAAATCCTCCGCATATGTGTCATCCTCATCCTGGTCGTCGTCTCGTCCAACATCTCGCGACGGATAATCCTGCATATTATTTAAAAAAATTAAAATTAAGTACTTAATAAAGAAACTAAAGTTCATAGATTTGAAACTAAAGTAGTTAAGAAAATGCAAAATTGTTTGTCCATGCCATATCGGGAGTCCAATTTGGACTCCGTCAGTTTCTACAAGTCATTCTCACCTTTCCGGTCGTGTTGGAGTCATTGACAAATTAATCGGACCTATTTTTATATTTTTGACCCCCTTAAACCCGATTAAATTAGTTCTTCTTAAAAATGTAAATTTGTGCATGAAGTTCAAATTTGGAGTCCAATTTGAACTCTGTCAATTTCTACGGGTTACTTTCACCTCCCATGTCGTGTTGGAACATCGATAGATTGATTTGACCTCTATTTTCAATTTCGGACCCTCAAACCCAAGTTCATAGATTTGAAACTAAACTAGTTAAGAAAATACAAAATTGTTTGCCCAAGCCATATCGGGAGTCCAATTTGAACTCCGTCAGTTTCTACAAGTCACTCTCACCTTCCCGATCGTGTTGGAGTCATTGACAAATAATCGGATCTATTTTTTATTTTTGACTCTATTAAACCCGATTAAATTAGTTCTTCTTAAGAAATGTAAATTTGAGCATGAAGTTCAAATTTGGAGTCCAATTTGAACTCTGTCAGTTTCTACGGGTTACTTTCACCTCCCATGTCGTGTTGGAACAATCGATGGATTGATTAGACTTTTCTTTTCAATTTTGGACCCTCAAACCCAAGTTCATAGAGTTAAGAAAGTGATATTTTTCCCTCCTCAATCTAAATTCTTATATTTTGTAAGATGATATTTAGAGTTAACAAATAGAAATCAATAAAATAAAATACTTACCGGAGGCTGCTGTGCAGGAGGTGCAGGAGGTGCTCTATTACTAGGAATTCCCATTCTACGAGCATCTGGGAGACGGTCTGAGAGACGATGGTTGAGATATTCTGACAGACGGTCTCGTTGACGATCGCCCTAAACATATCCGGAGTCATGGTCGGCCGGCACTGGAAGAAACACCTGGGGCTGCTAGTGTGGTAAATGGAGAGGTCGCATGTGAGACCGAACTCGAGCATGATGATATCACCTTGGTCGTGCCCAAGCTATGTCCAAAACCATAGACATGGCCTTTCTTGGGTGTCCCAGATGCTGCAACCCAAATGTCAGGATCCAACTCTGGACGCTGACTGTCATCCCCGTACCTCTCATCCATTCTTCTACTATATGACTCCTGCAAAAAATAAAACAAATAAAACAAAATTATTCTACAGTTTAACCACAATAAATGAAAACTATTAGTGTATACACTTACCGCTACCCCGAGCTTTCTCACTAATGTAATCATTTGTCCCTTTCTTCTTATGAGTTTCATCAAAAAGCTCTTGAAATTGAGGTGGCGCTTGAACTGTACTTCCTGTTATTCAAATAAATCACAGTTTATTATTAGATTAAAAAAAATTCACAATGTAGAAGTATATTTACCAATCTCGCTTTATGCGTTGCCAAGGAGATAGAGCCACTCGTGTGTACATTCGCTTCAGGATGCGCTGCTCTGTTTTGCTTTGCTTTGCTTGAATTTTCACTCCATTTCTCCGCTCCCCAAATGTCGCACAGCTCCGTCCAATACTCCTTTCTCATCCACACAGGCCCATGCTCCTTCCATTCGTTCTTATCTGTACTTGCACATGCTCTTTCTGCAGTTTTTCGGACATTGTACATAAGATGTTTGAAATTTGCTCTTGCAGTACTTGTCCATGCAGATCTAGCACGTAACTCATGTGAATGCTCTGTGAATCGATGATTCTTCTACATATTACAAAAAAAAATTATATGTTACATAACAATAAGTGTGTTCAAATAAGATTGAAAATGACTTAATGATAAAAAGATACATACCAAGAACATAGAGAACAATAAATCCTGAACATCCATCGGAAAATCAGAAAAGCGATGGATGGGGCCTGGAATATGTGCTTGAATTGTCTTTGTAATAAATTGTGATGCTTGGGCGGCTCTATTTTATTCCTGAAATTGAGAATATTAATACCACAATGACGAATAGATAACAAAAAATGCATTACATACCCTTCATTTATCCACACTGCCCGCATCGTCTCATTATAACTGCCCTCCCCCTCGTGATGACTCGTCTCGTCATCAGCATGTACTATACGAATTAAATAGTATAAATAAAACAAACTATAGAAAAAATAGAAATGTAAATGAACATACCTGGTGTAGATCTACTCGCCATGTGTGATGGAGATGCAGAGGCTGTCAATCTACCTGCTGCCGATGGTAAAAGTGCAGAGGTCGTGGGTCCTGTAAAGATAAGATAAGATACCACAAAAAATATAAAGAATTATTTTAAACAAACATACAGTGCATTATACATGACATATTTACCTGCTACAGGTAGTAACGGTGCAGAGGTCGTGGATCCTGAAAGGATAAGAATAATATACCACAAAAACATAAAGAATTATTTTAAACAAATACTACAATGCATTATACATGAAAGTATACATACCTACTGCCGGTGGTAGCGGTGCAGAGTTCGGTGGTATCGGTACAGAGGTCGATGGTACCGGTACAGAGGTCGTGGGTCCTGTGAAAATAAGAATAAGTTACCACAATGACATAAAGAATTATATTAAATAAATACCGCAATGCATACAATCAAATTATACATACCTACTGCCGGTGTAGCGGTGCAGAGGTCGGTGGTAGCGGTGTAGAAAAGGAAGTAAATCTCCTCCTACTACCCTCTCCCCTCCCACTACCCTCACCCCTCCCACCTGAAGAAGTCCCCGCCGTCCTCGAACCATATCTTCAACTGGTAATAAAATACATGCATATTCATCAAATAGTGGAAGAAAATGGGCAGACACGGGAGTATTAAAATTACAGAGTACCCTTCATTTTAGGTAAAATTGTATACCATTAATCAAACATTCTCCATTTCATCTTCAGATGTTGGAGATATATCAAATTCAGCATTCACATCTTCATTATCAGATTCATTTTGATCACTAATATATTCCTCCTCATCGGAGTCCCCCAACTGTATTTCAAGTTGTTCTGGTTCGACTTCTTCCACTTCATTCTCTTTAGATAAAGACAGTGCCTCCACAGATTCATCACTAGAAGCAGCAAGCCTACATCATCACCCAAATCTGATTGAAAGAATTCGGAATTCACATCCACTCTACTGTTTCAGTCAAATCCAACTCATAATCCGGGAAAAGCCTTGTCTTAACCTTGCAAACTGCCCACAATCATTCTTTCTTTATTTCTAGAGGATGGATACTTTGTATAATAGACATGCTGGGCTTGTGCGGCCAAAATGAATGGATCATAAGTATTCAATTTGGACTTATGTCTGATATCGACAATCCCATATGGATCATAAGTATTCAATTTGGAAAAAATTATCTTTCCTTACTTATTTTTCAAATATATGAAACATTATCTTTTCTCGTTATTGTTTTTAAAATTATTTTAATAATTATAATACATTCACATATATATTACACGTGCGTAACACATTTTTTTGACTAGTATATCTCAATGCCAAAGTCAAGAAAAAATAGTCGATCGAACTCTAATTATCGGTCGATCGATCCTTCCAGCTGACATTGTTCCCCAGGTCAAAAAGAAACGATCCACCGAACTCCAAAGAATGTCGACCAATTGTTGACGGTGGGAATAAATGCTGACAACCATAAAGATAGCCATTTCACTTCACGGTATAGTATGATATTGCATGACAACTAATTAATAAAATGCCTACATATATATCTATATCTATAGCTTTTATATTATATTCTCGATATTTAGATTTTATTTATATACTTATAGGTATATATATATATATAGTTTTTTATTACTATATATATATATATATATAAGTTCGGTATATATGTGTAGTCGACGGCTAGTGATTTCGTCTAGATGAAGATCATATGTAGACAACTAAAGTTGTTTCAAGACGATTGTAAGCCATCTACGTACATTTCATCTTTTTTTTTTTTTTTGGTGAAGGCCGATGGAAGGCCATTTATTCAAATAGAAATATAAAAGAGTTGGCAGGAAGCCAAATACAGCTCAGGAGGCAATAACCATTTAAACAGACCATCACAAGAGAAAAAGCAAAAGACCAGCTACATATCTGTAGAAAGTCGATCCCAAGAATAAGTGCGCCGTAGAGCAGTTCGAGGACGAAGGCTTGGACGTCGGTGACAACGTTCAACTTCGTCATCAGTTTCATTACCAGAAGTCTCTGAGTCTAATCTTGCACCCAGCATGAAAATATTTTCTGCTTTGGCCAGTTCAGCAACTTGCCAAGCTGCTGCAATGTCTAAAGTGCATGAAGATGCTCCGGGTTGTGAAGTCATATAAGTATGTCCTGGAATAATATCACGTCGCACCGGACTAGAGGATCTGTCTCGAATTGCAGGAAGACATATTCTGACACCCCCCCCCCCCTTACGAGAAGGACGAGAGATTTTTTTTTCCGACCAGATGGGCTGGTCGAAGAGGACGTCGATGGAGATTCTACTTCCCCCTTAGATGCAGAATTGAGAGGAGGTGCTAACTGTGTAGCAAAACGCCCCAAACTGGGCTCAATCACCTTCTTGCTCTTGCTGGAACCTTGAAGAGCATCTTTACAAGAGCCAGACTTAAGATTATCTGCCAAAGAGGAATTAAGACTAGTTGTAAATTCACCCTCACAAGTGGACGCATCCTGAAGAGGAACCAACTGTGTTGGAGGAGCTTGAGGAGGCATGATGGCCAGATCCGCCATCAACGACTGCTTCTATGGGGTAAGAATAGGGAAAGCCATTGAAGTGGCCTCCGCCATTACTGCAGGAGAGATGGGCCCGCAACCAAGGGGTCCATCCACAGAAAGCAAGATCCCACTGGCGATCACTGGTGAAAGCGGTTGGGAAATACCACCAGTACCGGGATTCTGTCCGAGATTTCCGTGGTTGAAGCTTCCTTCGGCAGGCGACTGGGCGATGGAAGACGACGCCACCGTGACGGCGGCGACCGGAGAGTTATGGAACCCCTGTTCGCCTGTACTCCCCAGGGGAATAAGACGATCCACAACAGAGGGATCCTCCAAATTTTGTTGCAGGCGATCAAAGGCATTGCTCACCGACACCATAGGCATTGCAATCAAACCATTTTCACCCTTGCCAGTTATCACGCCACACGGATTAGCTTCTGCCTCCATTTCTATAGGCATAACATGGCCAAGTTCTTCTTGAGAAGTCGCATGAACAGTAACATGTTCTCCTATTTTGATACGATTAATCTCTTGATTACCCTTATCACCATCTTTTGCAGACCCACCAAGAGCCGGACCCATACCATGGGATTCCCCGTCACCACAGGAGGACCCATAACCTGTCTAGTATTTTGTTTGCCTTGTCCAGTAGAGCGGCATACATCTTTAAGATGTCCTATCCGGTGGGGAGAAGCAGTAGTCTGGTAGATTTAGATATAATACCTCCTTCCAGTAACCACCAAGTTCCCCCATCCCAATCCAGACCCTATCTGGCTTGGGTTTCAGGAGATCCACTTCAACATAGACCCTCGCCGCCTTGGTGTTCATGAGCAACTCTGTTGCATGGGCTATTTGTAAGAGGACACCAACGTTACCAGCAATAGATGCAAGTAAGGCCTTCTGGTTAAGATTAACTGCAAACCTGGGAACTCAACCCACACTGGAACAACCGTAGGTTCCTCCGAGGGCTTAAATAGCGGCGTCCACTTGAAGAACCTGAAGAGTTTCCCTTGCACGTAGAGGGACTCCCTTAAAAGAACGCGAAGGTAGTCGTCCTTGCACGTGAACTGTAGGAGAAGATGCAGATTATTCAGTGCACTAATAACAAAATTGTCTTTAAGACCGCACCTAGACAGAAGATGTGAACGGATGTCAGGGATAACAGGGTGTCCATATGTCGTCTTGGCCACCACGGAATAGAGAAGAGGTCGGAGGGACGCTTCCATCTCTTCTCTGGAGAAGAAGACTGCGGGCTCTCCTTGATCTGTGAAATGTGGAAGATGCACTTTAATATCCACCATGGGAAGAGCGTGCGAGGCTGCAACTGCCTGGGCAAATGAGCGTCCGTCTCCAATGGACGCCGGAGGAGCACCCCCGGCCGCTGCCATGGCCAGCCGGCCCCTCAAGGGGCGGCGGCGCCAAAACCCTCACGGAGCCAAAACCCTCCAAATTCTAAAGACTTCACGTACATATTCATCCAATCCCTAAAAACTATCCAATCCTTTCTCTCACCTTCGGCTCGCCCAAAGCTCCCTACTCCCTCTAGTGATCTCCTGCTTCCACATTGTTGCAACTGCACATGACATGCAACTAAAAAAATGATAAGGCCATATACTTTCGACAACGTTGCAAACCATGACATTTTTTAGTTGACAACATCAAACACTACAAGGGGAAGTGGATTTACTGACGGAATTTTCTGACGAAAATGTTCTATCGGTAATTTCATCTGACTTCGAATGGATACATTTTCGTCAAAAATATCAGTCGAAATTTCTGACGGAACACATTCTGTCAGAAATTCGATCGATATTTCTGACAAAAAAATATCCGTAAAATTTTTTATCGATATTATCGAAGGAAATAATTCCTTTGGAAAATTCTAATTTTTCCCCTACCCCCGATCCCAAATCCCACCCGCGCCCTCCCTCCCTCCCTCCCTCTCTCTCTCTCTCTCTCTCTCCTCTCTCTCTCTCTCTCTCTCCTCTCTCTCTCTCTCTCTCTCTCTCTCTCATCTCCGGTGTGAGCACCTCGCCGCCGCGACCCCGCACTGCTGCCGCCACCCTGTGCTGTCGCCGCCACCCTATGCCACCGCCGCCACCCTGTGCCGTCGCCGCCGCGTCCCCATGCTGTCGCCGCCACCCTATGCCACCGCCGCCACCCCCTGCCGCCGCTGCTAGCATGCGTCGTCGCCTCCGCCATCCAGGTGAGTCTCCCCCTCCCCATCCCGGCACAAAGGCCTGCTAAAGAGAGAGAGAGAGAGAGAGAGAGCAGCAGCAGCAGCAGGAGCAGGAGACTTGGGGGGTTGGGGGGAGTTGATATGTATTGGGAGGTTGGGTTAAGTTGGGCTGTGATTGCTGCCTTTTTGAGGTGAAAGCTGGGTTTGAAAGGGAGGGGAGAGACCATGCACGACAAAGGGTGGGTCGGCCATAGCTCTACAAGATGCCCTCGTTCTTGTTCGGAAAATACAGAGAAAACCATGTTGTTTTATAAGTGGTTTAGAGCCAGGGCCATGGGTTATGCCTTGGGCTTTGAGGGGTTTTATGGGGATTTAGGGATCTTAAACGATCAGATGGGGGACTTGTTAAGTTTGTGCACGGTCGTCCACTTGGGTAAGCAATAAGCATCCCTCTTTTGGATATGGGAGGAGGAGTCTTGAAGGGATGAGCTCTCTCAGAAGTAGTTGGTGATTATATGGCTAGATATTGATTGATGAGAAATACTTGTTAACTATTTAAGTTTGAAATAATATTGATGTGGTTGGTTTCAATTCGAATCACTACAAGAAAAGGGACTATTAGGGACGGAGTATTGGTGACGGCTTTAAAAAACCGTCGCTAAAAAGAGTATTTGCGACGGTTATAAAAAGCCGTCTCCAAAAGTATAGTATGGAGGACGGCTGTAAAAAATCATCGCTATAAAGAGTATTTGCGACGGCTATAAAAAAGCCGTTTCAAAAAAATATAGAATTGGAGACGGCTGAAAAAAGTCGTCCCCAAAAGTATAATATTGGCGACGACTGTAAGAAAGTCGACCCCGAAAATATAGTATTGGAGATGGTTCTAAAAAGCCGTCGGTAAACAGAGGATTTGCGACGGTTATAAAAAGCCGTCTTCAAAAGTATAGTATTGAAGACGGCTGTAAGAATAGCCGTCCCCAAAAGTGTAGTATTGGAGACGGCTGAACAGAAGTCGTCTTCAAAAATATAGTATTGAGGACGGCTCTAAAAAGCCGTCGCTAAAAATGTACATCATGTTAATGTATATATTTTGATGAACATAACAATTCTATTTAGAAAAGTGTAATTCGAATCAAGAAGGAAATCGTTAGTCGAATGAGGTGTAAAGTTGAGTCGAATACAGTATAAAAACGTTCGACTGTATGATTCGAAGTCATGAATCGAATACAGTGAAGACGTTCGACTGTATGAGTCGAAGACATGAGTCGAATACAGTGTAAAGACGTTCGACTGTATGAGTCGAAGACATGAGTCGAATACAGTGTAAAGACGTTCGACTGTATGAGTCGAAGTCATGAGTCGAATACAGTGTAGAGTTGTGTACTTAGAAACTTTGGTCTTTCAGGATATTGAAGCTGTCTAGAAATTTTTGTAGTATATCTATATATTTTGTGAAATAAATATATAACTGAGAATTTATCATGGTACACGCAAAATATTCATTTAATGATTTGTCTTATCAAAAATACTTAATTTCCTGAAGTCTTGGAGAAGTTGCTTCAACAATTCTCCCCCTTTTGTTAATGACAAAAAAATCTTTAAATGGTAGCTAGCTGATAGCCTGAATAAAAATTTGATAAATTTTTGATACAAGAACTGAGTAGCTGCCTTGTCTGTCTTTTCTCCCCCTTGTGACATTAACATAAAGGATATGAATGTAGGAAATGCAGAGACAGGAGAAGATAGTAAATGTGTGGACCAAAAAGATAAGTGTTGGAGTTACAACTTAAAAAAAAAATACAATGTTTTCAGTTGATGCCAGAGCTAGAGATAGAGAGCTGGGGGAATTTTAGCCAAGAATGGCTCTATAAGATTCCACAGCTTTTGCTCATTGGATGGGAAAACGTGGTCAAACTTTGAAGAATCTATATTGTATGTAGGGGTGGTGAATGGTAATTTCTTCAGAGATTGATGTGGCGTTTTCTGTAAAAGGCGCGCTTCAGGAAGGCCTTGTCGGATCCGTTACATATCGGACTTGAAGGGGAGTGAACTTCTTAGAGACTGCCAGTGATAAAACTCATGCAGAGTGATGTTCCGAGGAGACCAGAGGAGAGGGCTGCATCCTTGGCCTGATAATAGTATGAGTATCTGTGTGCCCATTTAAGGCCAAGTTGCTTTCCTAGGTCAAGGAGGCTCTTAGAGTGATACTCATTCAGAGTGAGTTTCATTTTATGGCACTTAAGATGATGATCTTGATAAGCTTTCTCCCATTGATCAGCAGTGAACCGTTCGGATTCAGCAAAGCTTAGTTGGAGGTCAAGAAGGTTCTTCTGAAATTGTGTAAGTGAAGAAAGATGAA
>JACBKR010003398.1:0-29997 GCA_014218235.1 Colocasia esculenta
ACAGTGACTGCAAAATATCGTTTCTAAACCCGTTTTTTCTTGTGTGATTGGTGGAGATAGGGAGCTGTGTTTGTTCTCCTCAGAGGCATCTATATAGTAGAGTGCCTTCAAGTTTGCTTCGAGTTTGAGTATCATTGGGTGTGTTTATGAGCTCGGTGAAGGCAGTTGGTGGCTTCTTTACTAGTGATCCTCGAAGATTAAGGTCAGTTTTTGTTTCTCCCATAAGTGTTGAGACGATGGTTACTATGTCCAATCTTGGGCTCTGTAGTGCCTCTGCATGAAAGCGTGCCACATATCACAATCCAACTCATTAGGCTTCTATTACATAGTGAGGAGGAAGTTGAGCTCTTTGTTGGCCGAGCATACCCTATGAAATGCTCCAGAACCGTGGCCCTAACATCTAGCATGACGAGATAGACCTAGGGTGAGGATCTAGAACCAAGCTATAGCTTCTCCTAGTAGCATCGAGAATGCTCATCACTTCCCCTCATCAAGTCCCCATGGAAAGAGAGAAGGTTGTTTCACCACTCCAGGTGGTTGGCCGAATCGATGGTTCCATCGTATGGTTCATGTCTAGCCTCTCCAGATGTATTAAGTGCGTAGTTGTTAGTATCGCTTCATAAAGGAGACCAAAGACACATGACATAGCCATAGTGGAGCTAGTGTTGTCCACCTACCTCTAGACTCTTTTTGGATCTCTTCCATTTTCTTTCCATCTCCCCCGCAGTTATTAGGGCCATCATCGCCGGGTGAGGTGGTGTGCCATTGAGGTAGTCCATGGCAAGTTGGTTGGAGACGATGAGGCTGTTGGGCAACACGTGGCTTCTATGTTTGAGGTATCTAGTAGGTGGGTGGTAGAGACATTGTTGGCATTGCACTATGCGGATTTTAGGTGTAGCAACTCAATTAATTTAAAATTTAATAAAATAAAAATATGATAAATGACTTAAATAATGGTCCACCAAAGAGTTAATGGGCCCAAAAAAGACATAAAATAATAAAGAAAAATCTTATTAAATTCACAAAACCCAATACCCATTAATTAAATTGGGGTAATAGGCTTAATAATACTAGATAATGATATAAATTTTGTGTAATTCTCTTCTAGCTTGAGCAAGTTTTCCATTGGATCCACTATAATTAGAGTTGAAAGCTTAAATTAAAGATATAAATTTAAAGAAATTCACAAGCGATGAAGTTAGAGTCATAATAGGGCTTCTAATTTCTTTAAATCCCACCCAAATCTCATTTTGGCCGGCCCACACACTACTGGTATGCGCTTAAAATAGAGAAGGATAGCTAACCAAGTAGAATTTTTAGAGAATCCCCATAGTTCTTGACATTCATCCCATTTTTGCCCTAGGAGCATTAACACATTGAAAGGTAGGTATTCTCACGGGCTAAATCTATTAACTCTCTATGTGAGCTAATCATCTTGCTAGAATCATAATCTCTATGTTTCCCCCAAATTTAAAGTCCATACATCAAGTATTTGGCGTTCAAAAGTGGTGCTCTTTTGGTACGGCAGCAAGCTAACCTGGGGGGGGGGGGGGGGGGGTGAATAGGATTTTCTGAAATCTGAAATGGAAACTTAAACACAGAAAATTATCACTTAAAAGCTTGGTTAGTTTAGTGTGATAAAAAGTAGCAGTGCGGAAACAAATAAACAATCACACAAAGGACACAAGAAATTTATCCTGGTTCGGCCCTTCCCACATGGAAGTCCTACGTCCATCCCCAAGCAATCTCTTGGGATTACACTAACCAAGGGTACAGTCCCCCTCACGAACACTACAACACCCAGACCCCAGTTGGTCTTCTTCTCTTTCCTGGGCAAGAAGGCAGCCCACTTCATTTACAGGTCAAGAAACCAACCTCCTGGTACAAACCCCAGTGCGGTTCTGCTAGACTTAAACCCCCAGCTAGGTTCTACACTATATACAGTCCTATAGCTGGACAAAAGTCTTTCTTATAAAAGAAAGAACAAAAAGACTGAGAGTTGGAACAAATGAATACCAACTAAAAGAAACTCTAAGCAAAAGAGGATCTCTCCCCCAAATTACGAAGATGCACACATGCACACAGAGAGAGTGAAGAGAGGAGAAAGAGCTTGAAGTTGAGGGCTTCAGGTGCTTGAACACTTCTTCTTGGCCTCGGGCTCTTTCTCTCTTTTCTTTGAGTGTATGTGGCGTTTAGGTCTTCACTGGATGTACACTCTTTGAAGAATATTCAGGAAAGCTCTACATTCTTCTTCAACCTTGCTTCATCTTTTATATGAGAGGCTTTGAATAGATCTGTTGAAGTTCTAGCTGTTGCTCATTCTCTTTCTTCTGGTATTGTGTGGTACGAGGTCTGCAAGCATAGAAGAAAGTGTTTAGGTAAAAGAGGTTTCTATCAAAAGCTCATTCCTCTATGTTTCTTGCTGTCATCCAGAAGTGGTAGGTAAGCCCTTTTTGTCTGACAGGAGAGAAGAGATCCTATGAGATAAAAAGATATTATGTCAGAAAGAAGATAGAAGATAGCAGAAGAAATATATTTGACTTTTCATTAGGCGCCAAAGAATTTGTAACATCAGAGTATAAAGGAAATCGATGTTTAAGTTGAAATCTATGTTGTGCTCAAGTCATTCTTTAAGAAAGGGCAAATCGATGTTTAGCTTATGAATCGTACTTACTGTGATCAAATTATTGTTTGAGTGAAAGAAAATCATTATACAAATATAGGCAAATCGATGTATGAACAAATCGTTGTTTTCACTTATCGAATCGTTACAACGATCAAATCGTCGTTTTCTCTTATCGAATCGTTTAAGAGTCAAATCGTTGTTTCACTTATGAAATCGATATGAGACCGAAATCATTGTTATACTTACGAAATCGTATGAGACCGAAATCATTGTACTCACTTATCAAATCGTTATAAGATGAAATCGTTGAGCGATCAGATCGTTGTTTAACTTATCGAATCGTTGTTTCACTTAACAAATCGTAGTATGAGTGCGAAATCGATGTTTCACTTAAAAAATCATGTGAGAGTGAAATCAATGTTTTACTAACGAAGTCGATGTGAAAGCGGAATCAATGTGGCACTGTGAACAGAAATCAATGTATATTGAATAGACATCGATTTATCTTTTTAGTGCAAATCACACAACGATAGTACCATAAATTTATATTTATTAGGAAAACATGATATTAAATATATTTAATAATATTAATTAATCATAAGTTTTGTTGTCACCAAAATATAAGGGTAATATAAGAGTGGTTCAACAATCTCCCCCTTTTTGTGATGACAAAACTTATGAGAATTTTCTGACAAAAATACTTAAAACATAGAATACAGAAAAGAAATTCACAATAATGCATACTATGCATACTCTCCCCCTTTTTGTCACAAACCAAAGAGGAAGGATCTTACCATTCATTCTCTCCCCTTTTTGAAAACTTCTTACCATTGAGGGGTACAACAATGATTGACATAATGAATAACCCCCCTTAGTCTGTGCTCCCCCTGAGTGTTTTCTCCCCCTAAGCATAAGGCTCCCCCTGACATGCAAGGAGGGTCCTCTTGAGGATTCTTCACTTGTCTGTCGACAGGTGTTTCTTGGTGTGTCGACCTATTGATCTCTTGAGTCGTCTTGTTGACTGGTTGTTTGTCAAGTCTTCAAGATTTTTATTTGCATAGATCTTAGGAAAAGATTGCAAACATTGTTAGTTGCTTTATAAAATTCAATATTTGTGACTACTCCCTCTTCAGATAAGAGTTGGATGAAGAGTTGGCAGTCACCCTTGCCTTGAGCATCCTAGATGCTCCAAGGCTATCCTGTAAACAACTTATTCAGAAGTAGGTAACCAAATCCTTGTGGGTGCTTGATGGTTAGATGCATAAACAATATTTAGGAATCCAAACGTGCCATATTGTGAAGGCGTTTACTGTGTGTCCTAATTTATTGCAGTGAGAACAACAATGAATGTAATCTGTTTCCAGTTCTTATTGGCTTTGAGATGATTGTTTAGAACACAATTTTTAGAAGCCTTTTTCTTTTGATAAAACTTGTTCATTTCAGGTGTCTTTTTCTGAGGCATTTTGGTTTCTTTTACAAATTTTGGTAAAAGATATTTTCTTGAAATATGGCTTGTTTTCCTTTTTCTGGAGGTATGTAACCAAGCCTTGTTTATTATTTCTAAATTTTGATCCTTTTAAGCATAGAGCTAGAGATGTTTTTCCTTGAGTTAATTTTCTAACTGAATTTTAAATACAGATTTTCTGCAGTTAGAGTTCTTAACTTTTCTTCTAACTCTAGTTTTTCATTATTTATTATGTTTAAATCTTCATTCAAAAGATAAATGATATCTTTACTGTCATTTAATTATTTTTCTCATTGCTCCAATTCGGATTTAAGATCAGAATTTGTGTTTTCTAAACAGGTAGTGTTGTTCTTCAGATTCTTGAACTCTTTTATAACATTTTTTAGTTTTCATCGAGCTCATTAAAGACTTCTTCTAAGTCTACAGACTCTGACCCTGAATTAGTGCACGAATCAAAAGATGGGTCAGAATGTACCTCATCTAGTCCTACCTTGAGGGCTAGACTTACTTGCTCTTTTCTAAATTTGAGCTTGATGAATCTGAGCTTGTGGCCTCTTCATTTTCCCAAGCAGCTGCCATGACTTTTCTTTTAAATTTCTGTGCTACTTCTTGGACTTTTCTGGTTGACCAGTCTTCTTTAGTCTAGAACAATCTGGTCTTAGATGTCAGGTTTCTGCATTCATAGCAGATTGGTTCTTTTTCTTTTCTCTCTTTCTTTTGAATCCTTCTCAATCCATTTTCTTCTTCTTGAGAATTTTCTAAAGTTTGATAGGACATCATCCACATCGCTATCTTCAGAACCTGCATTTCTTGAACTAGAAGAAGAGGAGAGGTGGAAGGAGTAGCTGCAACTTTAAGAGCATTAGTAAATTTTTTCTTGGATGAGCTTTCAGATAGTCGCTCCATATTGATATCATGTGCCATGAGAGAACCTATTAAGTTATCAATAGAAAGTTTGGTTAAGTCATGGGTTTCTCAATAGCAATTACTTTAGGTGTCTATGAGAGTTAAAGACCCAAGTATCTTTCTAACGGTTTCTTCGTTAGAAAGAGTTTTACCAAGAGAATTAAACCTACTACTATGCTTGAAAATCTATTATGCATAGTAGTAATGTTTTCGTTTGGAAGCATTTTAAATTGTTTGCATTATGAACCAAGAGATCTATCCTAGTTTATTTTACTTTATTTGTTCCTTCATAAGTTATTTGCAGTTTATCCCACATTTCTTTAGCAGATTTACATGCAGATACTCTATTAAATTCCTTTTTAGATAAGGCACAACATAAATAGTTTTTAGCCTTAAAGTTTAAAGATAGTTTACTTTTATCAGCTGCTGTAATGGCAGTGGTGCCTTCAGCAGGAACAATAACAAAATCACCTACCTCTATTACCTGCCACAGATCAAAGTTTGTGCCTTGAATGAATCATTCCATTCTTATTTTCCAGTATTGGTAATCCTCTCCATCGAAGAGTGGAGGTCTGATGACTTATTGACCTTCAGCAAATCCTTGAGCTGCCATGGATCTTCTCTAAGATCGTTGGATCTTCATGATTGATCAGAGAACCTCACTCTAATACCACTGGTTGGCCCTTTTGGTACGGCAGCAAGCTAACCTAGAGGGAGGGGGGGTTGAATAGGATTTTCTGAAATCTAAAATGGAAACTTAAACATAAAAAATTATCACTTAAAAGCTTGGTTAGTTTAGTGTGATAAAGAGTAGCAGTGCGGAAGCAAATAAACAATCATACAAAGGACACAAGGAATTTATCCTGGTTCGGCCCTTCCCACATGGAGTCCTACGTATAGTCCACAAACAATCTCTTGGGATTACACTAACCAAGGGTACAGTCCCCCTCACGGACAATACAACACCCAGCACCCCAGTTGGTTTTTCTTCATTCCCGGGCAAGAAGGCAGCCCACTTCTTTTACAGGTCAAGAAGCCAACCTCCTAGTACAAACCCCAGTGCGGTTCTGCTAGACTTAAACCCCCAGCTAGGTTCTACACTATATACAGTCCTACAATTGAACAGAAGTCTTTCTTATAAAAGAAAGAACAAAAGCTGAGAGTTGGAACAAATGAATACCAACTAAAAGAAACTCTCAGCGAAAAAGGCTCTCTCCCCTAGATTACAAAGATTCACACAGAGAGAGTGAAGAGAGTAGAAAGAGCTTGAAGGTTGAGGGCTTCAGATGCTTGAACACTTCTTCTTGGCTCGGGCTCTTTATCTCTTTTCCTTTGAGTGTATGTGGCATTTAGTTCTTCACTGTATGTACACTCTTTGAAGAATATTCAGGAAAGCTCTACATTCTTCTTCAGCCTTGCTTCATCTTTTATATAGAGGCTTTGAATAGATCCATTGAAGTTCTAGCCGTGCTCATCTTCTCTTTCTTCTGGTATTGTGTGGTCTACGAGGTCTGCAAGCATAGAGGAAAGTGTTTAGGTAAAAGTGTGTTTCTATCAAAAGGCTCATACCTCTATGTTTCCTGCTGTCATCCAGAAGTGGTAGGTAAGCCCTTTTTGTCTGGCAGGAGAGAAGAGATCCTATAAGATAAAAAGATCTTCTGTCAGAAAGATAGAAGATTACGCAGAAGAAATATTTTGACTTTTCATTAGGCGCCAAAGCATTTGAAACATCATAGTATAAAGGAAATCAATGTTTAAGTTGAAATCTATGTTGTGCTCAAGTTGTTCTTTAAGAAAGGGCAAATCGATGTTTGGCTTATGAAATCGTTACTGTGATCAAATCGATGTATGAGAAAATCGTTGTTTTCACTTATCGAATCGTTACAACAATCAAATCATCATTTTCTCTTATCGAATCGTTATAAGAGTCAAATCATTGTTTCACTTATGAAATTGATATGAGACCAAAATCGTTGTTATACTTACGAAATCGTTATGAGACCGAAATCGATGTGAAACCGAAATTGTTGTACTCACTTATCAAATCGTTGAGTGATCAAATCGTTGTTTAACTATCGAATCGTTATATGATCAAATCGTTGATTCACTTAACAAATCAGTATGAGTGTGAAATCGATGTTTCACTTACGAAATCGTTGTGATTACACTAAAGATAAATTGATGTCTATTCAATATACATCGATTTCTGTTCACAGTGCCACATCGATGTTTCACTTACAAAATCGTTGTGAGAGTGAAATCGATGTTTCACTAACGAAGTCGATGTGAAAGCGGAATCAATGTGGCATTGTGAACAGAAATCGATGTATATTGGATAGACATCGATTTATCTTTTTAGTGCAAATCACACAGCGATAGTACCATAAATTTATATTTATTAGGAAAACATGATATTAAATATATTTAAAAATATTTAATTAATCATAAGTTTTGTTATCACCAAAATATAAGGGTAAAAATAAGAATGGTTCAACGCAAAGATCATGCTACATGTGTATCCGAGCTCTTGTTCTACTATTCAATTCATGCTCAATCCATGTTTATTTGCCAATTCATGCTTCCTGTACACTTATTAGAATGCTAGAATTTTTTTTAAAGTTGTTTGGCAATTTTCGATTCAATATACATCGAGTTTTAAGCATTTTATTGAGCATGTATTGCATACGGGTTCACTGGGTAAGAATGCGGTGGTACTGATAACCACATCTAACTGAACGTGCATTTACAATACGATGCGTTTAATACGTCTCTACCTACATCGGCACACTCTCTTAACCTAAACGCTTTGGGAACCTCAACCGCATTCTAAATGCGCCTGCGAAACCTGTCGCATTTAGACTGTGATTTAAACCCTAATGTACCTACAAATAATGCTAAGAAATCATGATTTTTATAATATCTAATGATCGTTAAACCCTAACACATGCTAAATAGTAAAGTAACTTGTTAATTAAAATGGCTTAAATCTTTTAATTAATAATTAAGTGATCTCTTCATGTACTCTTTTGAATTTCTTTCATGAAATATATATATGTCCAATCCACCAAACCCTAAAACCCTTTTTTTCTGGTTATTACCATGATGATAGCTATGAAATTATGCTAATAAATTTATTACACAAAAACAATGGAAATAAAAGGATTTTTAATAATAAAATGTGAATTGTGTTCGTTTTACACTGATGTTTTAGCACTACTACAACCTCTCCATGTGCCTAGAAATCCTCTAGGACACTAAGCAAAACGTTTCAACACTCTTTCTTGGTGTTGTAAGAATGCTTTGTGGAATATTCCTCCTATTAGACTGGAACTCTTTCATTAAGGCCTCCATACATCGTTGTGAGCCTTAAAATCTTCTAAAACGCCGAGCAAGTTGTACCACAAACACCATACACCCAGTGGAACTATGCCAGCTATAGGACTCGTTCCGACGGCCAATTGTCTCAGATTAAAAATGTGCCTAGGTAGGTGACTGTGTTATGAAAGCACCATCCTAGGTTAGCATGTCTTCCCAGAGAATGCGCATGTCTCTCTGACTGCATTCTAGTCACAGCTAGTGGGCAGATGACATTCAATCCAACTCTGCCAGTTGCCTGTGTATGCTGTACATAAGCCATTACTCATGTGTTTCTCACACTGTTTCATGATCTGACCCTCTATATGTTTCTAGATAATTAGAAACACTCTATTCTCTCCCTCATTGACTATAATCTTATCTATTCATCCTTATTCTTATCTTTTCATAGAACTCTGTGGACATTGACTAATTTTCTAGATATTACATGGGATCTAAGATCCACAACCAATATTTGACAATTATAGGGCCTGATCTGGTCCTGGAAGGAGCACCCAAAAGTGTATGTGCTCGCGAGAATTTATTTGTTGAACCACTCTATATTTTACCCTTATATTTTGGTGATAACAAAATTTATTATTAATTAACTATTATTAAATATATTAATATCATATTTTCCTAATAAATATAAATTTATGGCATTATTGCTGGGTGATTTGCACTGAAAAGGCAAATTGATGTCTATTCAATATACATCGATTTCAGTTCACAAGTGCCACATCGATTACGCTTTCACATCGACTTCGTTAATGAAACATCGATTTCACTCTCACACCAATTTCGTAAGTGAAACATCGATTTCGCACTCATATTGATTTGTTAAGTGAAACAATGATTTGATCGTGTAACGATTCGATAAGTAAAACAATGATTTGATCGCTCAACGATTTCATCTTATAACGATTTGATAAGTGAGTACAACGATTTCGGTTTCACATCGATTTCGGTCTTATAACGATTTCTTAAGTATAACAACGATTTTAGTCTCATATCGATTTCATAAGTGAAACAACGATTTGACTCTTATAACGATTTGATAAGAGAAAACAACAATTGATTGTTGTAACGATTCGATAAGTGAAAACAACGATTTGCTCACACATCGACTTGCCTATATTTGTATAACGATTTGCTTTCACTCAAACAATGATTTGATCACAGTAACGATTTCATAAGGCAAACAACGATTTGCCCTTAGTACTTAAAGAACGACTTAAGCACAACATAGATATCAACTTAAACATCGATTTCCTTTATACTCTAATGTTTCAAATGCTTTGGTGCCTAATGAAATGTCAAATATATTTATGTTACATAATCTTCTATCTTTCTGAAAAAAGATCTTTTATCTCATAGGATCTCTTCTCTCCTGTCAGACAAAAAAGGGGCTTAATTACCTACCACTTCTGGGAGACAACAAGAAACATAGAGGTATGAACTTTTTTTTACAGAAACACTCTTTTATCTAAACACTCTCTTCTATGCTTGTAGACCTCGTAGACCACAAAATATCAGAAGAAAGAGAAGATGAGCAACAACTAGAACTCCAAGGGATTTGTTTAAAGCTGCTCATATAAAAGATGATGCAAGGCTGAAGAACGAATAGAGAGCCTTCCTGAAGATCTTTGAAGGAGTTTACATCTTGTGAGGAACCTCAACTCCACATACACTCAAAGAAAGAGAGGAGCTTGAGCCAAATCAAGAGAAGTTTTCACAGCAGGAGTTTCAATGCTTTCAAGCCTTCCTCTCTTCACTCTCTCTCTGTGGTCATTGTAAATCTGAGGGGAGAGTCTATGGCTGAGAGCTAGAGTTCTTAGTGTTCATTTTGTAATAGCCCTTGGTCTGTTCTTTCTTTTCTAAGAAAGATTTCTGTCCAACTGTAGGACTGTATACAATGAGTCTCTTCCTGCGTGAAGAGTTGGCCAGTTTAGTTACTGGCATTTTCTGTCCAGCTGAGGGACTGTACTCAGTGTAGAACCTAGCTGGGGGTTTAAGTCTAGCAGAATCGTACTGGGGTTTTTACCCGGAGGTTGGCTTCTTGACCTGTAAGATAAGTGGCTACCTTCTTGCCAGGGAAAGAGAAGAAGACCAGCTGGGGTGCTGGGTGTTGTATTGTCCTTGAGGGGGACTGTACCCTTGTTAGTAAAATCTCATGAGGTTGCTTGGGGACTGGACGTAGGACTTCCATGTGGGAAGGGCCGAACTAGGATAAATTCCTTGTGTCCTTTGTGTGATTATTTATTTTCTTCCGCACTGCTACTCACTACCACACTCAACTAACCGAACTTTCAAGTGATAATTTTCTGTGTTTAAGTTTCTATTTCAGATTTCAGAAAAACCTATTCACCCCCCCTCTTGGTTAGCTTGTTGCCGTACCAAAAGGGCCAACAAGTGTATTAGAGCGAGGTTCTCTGATCAATCAAGAAGATCCAATGATCTTAGAGAAGATCCATGGCAGCTCAAGGATTTTCTAAAGGTCAATAAGTCATCAGACCTCCACTCTTCGATGGAGAGGATTACGAATACTGGAAAATAAGAATGGAATGCTTCATTCGAGGCACAGACTTTGATCTGTGGCAGGTAATAGAGGTAGGTGATTTTGTCGTTGTTCCTGCTGAAGGTACTACTGCCATTACGACAGCTGATAATAATAAATTATCTCTAAATTTTAAAGCAAAAAGCTATTTATGTTGTGTTTTATCCAAAAAGGAATTTAGTAGAGTATCTGCATGTAAATCTACAAAAGAAATGTGGGATAAACTGCAGATAACCTATGAAGGAACAGATAAGTAAAACAAACTTGGATAGATATTCTTGTCTCTCAATATGAGCAATTTAAAATACTTCCAAATGAAAATATCACTCAGATGTATAATAGATTTTCAAGCATAGTAGTTGGTCTAAGTTCTCTTGGTAACACTCTTTCTGATGATGAAACTGTCAGAAAGATACTGAGGTCTTTAACTATTTCATGGACCCCTAAGGTCACAGCTATTAAAGAAGCCCATGATCTAACCAAGTTTTCCATTGATAAATTAATTGCCTCTCTCATGACACATGAAATCAATATGGAGCGACTTTATGAAAGCTCATCCAAGAAAAAATGTACTAATGCTCTTAAAGTTGCAATTGCTCCTTCCACCTCTTCTTCTTCTAGTTCAAAAAATGCAGGTTCTGAAGACAGTGATGTAGATGAAGTTCTATTGAAACTTCAGAAGATTCTCAAGAAGAAGAAAAATGAATCGAGAAGGATTCAAAAGAAAGAAGAAAAGAAAAAGAACCAATCTGCTATGAATGCAGAAAACCTGGATATCTGAGACCAAATTGTCCAAGACTCAAAAAGACTGGTCAGCCAGAAAAATCTAAGAAGTAGCACAAAAATTCAAAAGAAAAGCTATGGCGGCTGCTTGGGAAAATGAAGAGCCACAACTTCAGAATCATCAAGCTCAGAATCCAAAAAAGAGCAGTAAGTCTAGCCCTCATGGTAGGACTAAATGAGGTATGTTCTGACTCATCTCTTCATTCTTCAGATGATTCAGGGTCAGAATCAGAAGACTTAGAAGAAGTCTTTAATGAACTTTATGAAAAACATAAAGGTGTTGTAAAAGAATTAAAAATTCTGAAAAATAACACTACTTGTTTAGAAAACACCAATTCAGATCTTAAATCTGAAATGGAACAATTAGAAAAATAATTTAAAGAATGTAAAGATAATAATTATTTCTTGAATGAAGAATTAAAAAGCAAAAACAATGAAAAATCAGAGTTAGAAGAAAAATTAAAAACTCTAACTGAAGAAAATCTTTATTTAAGAGAATCAGTTAGAAAAATAATTAAAGGAAAAAATATTTTTAGCCATATGCTTAAAAGAATCAAAATCTGAAAATAATAAACAAGGTCTTGGATACAAACCTCCTGAAAAAGGAAAACAAGTCAAAATTCTTGAAAAATATCCATTACCAAAATTTGTAAAAGAAACCAAGATGCTTCAGAAAAAGGCCCCTATAAAAGAAACGGTTTCCAAAAATTGTGTTCTAGACAGACATTACAAAGAAAATAAGAACTGTAAAACAAATTATATTCATTGTTGTTCATATTGTAATAAATTAGGACACAGTAAACACCTGCACAAGAAGGCACCTAGTATGGATTCCGAAATGATATTTTTATGCATCTAACCATCAAGGACCCAAAAATATTTGGATACCTACTTCTGAATAAGTTGTTTGCAGGATAGCCTTGGAGCATCAGGAACAAAGGATGCTCAAGGCATTGATGGCTGCCAGCTCTTCATCCAACTCATATTTGAAGAGGGAAGTAATCACTAATTTATTTTTAAATTTTAGTATTACTAACAACTATTTGCAAGTCTCATTCAGGTGGAGTCTCTCATTCAGGGGGAGCACAGACTAAGGGGGAGTTATTCATTCATGTCAATCGTTGTTGAACCCCTCAATGGTAAGAAATTTTTTCTTAAAGGGGAGAGAATGCATGGTAAGATCTATCCTTTTTGGTTTGTGACAAAAAGGGGGGAGAGTATGCATTATCTATAAATTTTCTGAATTTTTATGCTTTAAGTATTTTTGTCAAAAAATTCTCATAAATTTTGTCATCACAAAAAATGGGGAGATTGTTGAACCACTATATATTTTACCCTTATATTTGGTGATAACAAAATTTATGGTTAATTAAATATTATTAAATATATTTAATATCATGTTTTCCTAATAAATATAAATTTATGGCATTATTGTTGGGTGATTTGCACTGAAAAGGTAAATCGATGTCTATTCAATATACATCGATTTCTGTTCACAAAGTGCCACATCAATTCCGCTTTCACATCGACTTCGTTAGTGAAACATCAATTTCACTCTCACAACGATTTCGTAAGTGAAACATCGATTTCGCACTCATAGGATTTATTAAGTGAAACAACGATTTGATCGTGTAACGATTCGATAAGTTAAACAACGATTTGATCGCTCAACGATTTCATCTTATAACGATTTGATAAGTGAGTACAACGATTTCGATTTCACATCGATTTTGATCTTATAACGATTTCTTAAGTATAACAACGATTTCGGTCTCATATCGATTTCATAAGTGAAACAACGATTTGACTCTTATAACGATTCGATAAGAGAAAACGACGATTTGATTATTGTAACGATTCGATAAGTGAAAACAACGAACAACGATTTGCTCATACATGATTTGCCTATATTTGTATAACGATTTGCTTTCACTCAAACAACGATTTGATCACAGTAACAATTTCATAAGGCAAACAACGATTTGCCCTTACTTAAAGAACGACTTGAGCACAACATAGATTTCAACTTAAACATCGATTTCCTTTATACTCTGATGTTTCAAATGCTTTGGCGCCTAATGAAAAGTCAAGTATATTTCTGTTACGTAATCTTCTACTTTCTGACAGAAGATCTTTTTATCTCATAGGATCTCTTCTCTCTTGTGAGACAAAAAGGGGCTTACCTACCACTTATGGGAGATAACAAGAAACATAGAGGTATGAACCTTTTTGACAGAAACACTCTTTTATCTAAACACTCTCTTCTATGCTTGCAGACCTCGTAGACCATAAAATATCGGAAGAAAGAGAAGATGAGCAACGGCTAGAACTCCAACAAATTTGTTCAAAGCTACTCATATAAAAGATGATGCAAGGCTGAAGAACGAATAGAGAGCTTTCCTGAAGATCTTTGAAGGAGTGTACATCTTTTGAGGAACCTCAACTCCACATACACTCAAAGAAAGAGAGGAGCTTGAACCAAATCAAGAGAAGTTTTTCACAGCAGGAGTTTCAAAGCTTTCAAGCCTTCCTCTCTTCACTCTCTCTCTGTGGTCATTGTAAATCTGAGGGGAGAGTCTGTGGCTGAGAGCTAGAGTTCTTAGTGTTCATCTTGTAATAGCTCTTGGCCTATTCTTTCTTTTCTAAGAAAGATTTCTGTCCAGCTGTAGGACTGTATACAGTGAGTCTCTTCCTGCGTGAAGAGTTGGCCAATTTAGTTGCTGGCATTTTCTGTCCAACTGAGGGACTGTACTCAGTGTAGAACCTAGCTGGGGGTTTAAGTCTAGCAGAACCGCACTGGGGTTTGTACTAGGAGGTTGGCTTCTTGACCTGTAAGAGAAGTGGGCTGCCTTCTTGCCCGGGAAAGAGAAGAAGACCAGCTGGGGTGTTGGGTGTTGTATTGTCCTTGAGGGGGACTGTACCCTTGGTTAGTAAAATCCCAAGAGGTTGCTTGAGGACTGGACATAGGACTTCCATGTGGGAAGGACCGAACTAGGATAAATTCCTTGTGTCCTTTCTGTGATTGTTTATTTACTTCCGCACTGCTACTCTCTATCACACTCAACTAACCAAACTTTCAAGTGATAATTTTATGTGTTTAAGTTTCTATTTCAGATTTCAGAAAAATCTATTCACCCCCCCCTCTAGGTTAGCTTGTTGTCGTACCAAATGGTCCAACATTATTAACTAAACTGTCTGACATTACACCTGACTACTTGACAAGCTTACTTAATCTACGACAATCACCTTTTGAATGCATGCTTGATAAAGTTATTTGACTTGTGCATATTGTCCTGTTGGGTATTTAATTGTGATATGACCAATTCTATAACTTATTATTCTTGATACATGTCTTGTTAAGCTATCGCTTCTAGTAGTTGATAACATTATGTTATTGCTCTCAACTATCATCGTGATTTGCTATTCCAGCATTAGTTACTCTGCTTGTTAAGATTTCAAATACTTAAAGCATGTCTGGTTCATGAGATATAAATCTTATTGAGTGTATCACTCACTCAGTTGCTACTCTATATTTTCAGATGAGTCTGATGACGATGCACACATAGATGGGGAAGGTCGAGGGTGAAGAGTGACCAAACCATTCATAGAAACGTCGTGAAGTTATATATAAAAGTAGTAGACTCTAGTTAGTTAGTTTGCTTTATTTCCAATGAAAGTGTCATATTGGACCTTATATAATGGCTCTGATCAACAGATGCAATAGAAATTAATGAATTAATTATGAATAAAAGAATAAGTTGATTATTGATACTACTCCATTGTCCTATGGTATGTTTGCTCTGTTTATTCACATGAATACAATTGTCCATTATGATATTCCATGTTAGGGGTGTGACATTAGGAGACCTTGGGAAGGGTGCCTCTTGCTCGAGACAGGGAGGCCAGTTAGCGAGTAAGGGCTCCCACTGACCTGGGAGGGCCGTCGGTCCCCAATCACCTGGCCCAGATTAGCTACCTGACAGGAGAGTGTCTAAAATTGTTCCAGGGAGACCAAAGGGATGGGGTTCTAGCTAGACTCCAGTGGTCACCTTGGCTTCCCTAGCTTATAAGTCATCTAATTGAGCTGCCACCTTACTTCTTGGTGGAGCCATGACAATTGCTTATTCCTACAAATAGTGTCAATGATGAGCTGATCTTAGCCCAAGATCTCTTTATGGGCCAACCTTGAGATGCCTAAGGTGAGTACCCGAGATGTTGCTTTGAGGAAGAGGGAGAACAAGCCTTGCCAAGGTTGATCCGACCTGCAAAAGACAATCAATCTCGGGAAGGTGTTCTTCCCAGGACGCCGATGGTTAAATCAGTACAATTTGAGCTCGATCCGAGAGAAAATGAAGTCTTAGGTGGGGGAGAGAGGGAGAGAGTAGAGAGTGGACCAGGTGATAGGTGCCATGTGTCCTCTCCTTCTTACCTATGATCCTTGGTCTTTCTTTGAAGCCCGCTGGCGTGAAGGACAGGCCAATCATCCAATATGGGACTAAGGAAGGAGTCTCTTGGCACTCATCCCATTCGCTTCTTTTCCCTCTAATGTGGGCATGGGTTGGGCCTGTTAGGCTTAATGGCCTTGGCTGGTCTGGGCCCATTAATCTTAATTAATGGGCCTAGGCCAGTGGGCCTATCAATTACTTATTCTGTTTCATTAAACAGCGTTGGCTGAAAGTTGGAAGAGTTAGAGTAATGGGGTTTGTTTTTAACTCTCTGTAGGTGGGCTTCAGACTTGTCTATTCTTAGCCCAGAGTTGCTCTAATGCCTTAACACTAATCATTGGGACCTTGATTAGACTCAAACACCCCATGCTTAATTTTCTAATCTTTGAATTATCCCATTCTGGGTTCACTTAACATGCACCGCAATGTAGATGATAGAATCAGCACTCAACACTAAAGTGTAACATTAACTCTCGGGGAAAGTACGAGGGGATTATTTATCTTGGCCACAATGGGAGATGAGAACTGAACAAACTTGGAGTATAAGAAGGTAGAAAGGCTTATTGTAAGGAGAGTCGTCATGTAATAAGAACGAGTTGGATTGAAAAAAAATAATTTTATTGGCCGACAAGTACCAAAATTTTGATACTTGATATTTGTCGAAAATCGTCGACTAATATAATTACTTTCTTACAATCTAGGTTACTATTGTTTGCAAAATCCTTCTTATAATAGATATTTCTCTTTCTTAATTTATTTTGTTACCGGGGATGGGAGGTGGAGGGGTGGTGATTTTGTGTTTTTAGTCAACTTTTATATGTTTTGTAAATAAGATAAATGGTACTTGGTATTTTGTTTTCCCAAGTGCCGGAAATGTCCTTTATTTCTGTGAGAACTATTCCCCAACTCATCTGCGAAAGAAGTATCTATCACCAACCGTGAACTCTCTCTTTCTCTGTCTCTCATGCAATGCAAATGTGCAGTTTCATTGCCAATATTTTCTTACATAATCACAAATACATGATTTTACTTTACAGAAATTATCTTTTTTCAAAATTCCACCTTGCAATGAAAGATTTCGTGAAAACATTTAGTTTTCCATCAGGAATTCCGAGGATGCAAATATGAAAGATGGTTTTTGGTTCGAAATCGGATCTGATAACCAGGGTGGCAAAGACAACTTGCAAGTGGGTCGGGCTAGTACGGGAATTGAATCAACATATATAGTCCAATCAACAAGAGGCATGGGCTTAAAATTTTCCGGTCCATTCCCTTTTTTTTTTTAAGGTGGGTACCACAATTGTGTTAGAAGGAAATTTGTAAGGAAGAATGTACAAATATAGGATTTCGGCCCATTCCAATGATGCGTTGGATTTGAGCCCAGCCCCGGTAGAAAATAAAAAGGCCCACATGTCCGCAGGCTTCTAATATCAGAGGCATTTATTCGTGAAAAACATTTGACAATGGGTAATGCGTTTCATTTGTAAACAGTTAAAATGTAAGTACAACGTACATGCATGAATACAAGATTTCATGCAGAGGCTCTTGCTTGAATCACTCGAGTATCGGAAAGCCTTCTGGTGGTGTTACGGATCACTCCGGGAATTTGATATATCTGCTGCATGGCAAGCATATGCTTTCATGGTTTTTTCTTCTGGATTAATTCAGAAGTGATTGGTCTGGTGGTATTATCTGAAGGAAATTAAAGGTGGTTTACCAGGAGGCGCTTGATGTGCCCCATATCCATGTGTCATGTTTTTTCTGGATCTTATTACAGCAGTTGGGTTACGTGTGCTAGCTAAAAGCAGGAAAGTTATTATGTTCATGTACACGCAATGCCAACTTCCTGGTGAAGAATAATATACATGTTTTCTGGGGATTGCAGTATCTAAGATTATATAAGATTTCCGCCTTCTGAAACATAACATTTTGCTGCTTTTCGGGGTCATGTGATCACATTTATCATTGAAAGCATATATATGTGGCCTGTATGGAGTGTCCGATAATCTTTTGTCCACACATGAATTAGTGTTTCAGAAGGACTAATTAATAGAAGACAAAGTATATGGGGAACAGATGATCCTGGTGATCAGGTCTATGCTAATTGAATTCACAAGGAAAAATGTGAAAAATCAATAGCACTTGGTCCTGCATAACCTGTTATCATGTTTCTGTACTTGAAGCTATATGTGCTGCACGAATCTTCTTTCAGGGAGCTGCATGCATTTCCTCCAGATCGTTAGAAACATGTTGCACCTCTTCTTTATTGTGACGACAGAAGCAAGAAATCTTTAGATGTGAATCATATCGGACATGTTCTTTTGCCAGAGTGCTAATGGAAGATGCTATGACAGTGAAACAGGAAGCATATATTTATAGTCATATGCAAGTCAGTGACAATGTACTGAGCGTCGGTGAGCCGATCGAGTTACGCTTGTCCAGATGCCCGCTCAATCTTTTGCCAATTGTTTTGCTCCCACTAAACTTATATAGGGTCAATCCGGTGCAAATTAATCCAATTAAGCAGCTTAAACTCGAACATGCAGGTTGATAGAGAAACATTTACTATCTGTCTAGACGCCTGCCCATGTAGCGCTAAGCAATTAAGTGCCACTTTTAATTACAGGAGACCCTGCCTGCAAGCGGGTGGGGGGTGTTTTCTGA
Source organism: Colocasia esculenta (assembly GCA_014218235.1). Taxonomy (NCBI): domain Eukaryota; kingdom Viridiplantae; phylum Streptophyta; class Magnoliopsida; order Alismatales; family Araceae; genus Colocasia; species Colocasia esculenta. Next base: position 18,801 of record JACBKR010003398.1, read on the forward strand.
GGTTGGATAATTTTTTCTTTAATGCAACATTGTGCATACGTTTTTTTCCCACCTCATCCCAAGGTTTTATCCTTAGAGCAGAGATATGCTAGAAAAATTCCCCGCACCATCACAAGAACAGTGTCGACCCTTATAATTACGGATCCAGAAACGAGAATCCTGTACTTTCATTGTCCCGTCACAGTTTCAGCTATGACATATCTGTAAGACAGTATCCATTTGATTTCGCCGCTCAAGGAATATGTGCCTTCTTTATCACTTTGCCCACATTATTTTATGCTGCTATCATCTTTATAGTGATCATGTAGATACCAGATCTTCTGATTTTCCAACGAGGAAAAACTAATAGGACTGGTTCAGGCGATCGTGGATGCTTTTGGAGCCTTGGGGGAAGAATTACTGGAAGCTTTTTTACAACTTACTGGATAGCCATGTCGATCAAGTAGACGTCCTATCTTTATTCCTTCTCTTTCAAGTAAGAGCTATTTATCTTTAATGTTATATATTCTTATCTTTACGAGTTAATTATTCGAAAGCAAAAAGTTAAAAAGGGTTAGGTTGTTAGATAACTCTATGCATAACAATACTATTAATGTCATCGAACTCTAAAGCAGCACCCTCAAGTAGAATGACTGCATAATCTAAAGTTTGTCGGATGTTGGGATTTTTTTACTCCCTACTTGCTTATAATAAATTGAGCCAGCCTCATCCTCTAGCGAGGCAAGTCTGAACATTTGTCTTTCCTGAACTTACCATGCCTTGTCTGCCAAAGTAATGTTGACGAAGAATCACATTAGATCTCTGACATCCAAGGTTTGCCATACTGATATCGAATATCATATTGCATTCTCCGAAAACTAACATCTAACTTCCGATTAGGACCAACTTGCAGAATAGTTCGGACTAAACCCATAACGACTCAGTACACTTCTCTTCGATCTTTAGAATCAATCTTTAATATTACTAGGGATAAAAATTTCCTCAAATGGTGGGTGGGTCATTAATGAAACACACAACTATGCATGAGGATTTTATGTAGATTTGAACTTAATATAACAACTGAAAGAACTAGTTCCAGGAGAAGGTAAAAGAAGATTGAAATGGCCATGCATGTTAAAGAGTACTTTATCTGAACAAATCATAGTCCCACATTTTAAATTTTCTTTCTTTGGATGGCTACCGAGAAATTGCTATCTATGCAAAACGGATATCTTGAAACATTGTTACCCTCCTTCCCCATTGTTACCCTCCTCCAACTGGCCCACTGCCGACTTGGCGCTAATTGCAAACGCTAAAATTCGATTCACATGAAACAAAAATCAAGTGGGGTGTGAAGACGAACGATGTTGACTACAACAAACTTGTTCTATACTTACGGTAATAAATCGTTAGTGTAGCTCATAAAACCGTAACAAAAATAATTTACTTACGAAATGTCTTACGGTTATGAACCGTAAGTGAACCGTAGACACAGCAACCGTTACTGTAGCTTACTTACGGTTTAAAAACCGTAACTACAGCTTGATCTATACCATCGACCATACAACCGTAAGTGTAGATCCGTAAGTAATCAAAAATTTCATTACATGGTTTTAGAACACCTGTAGCTGTGAAAGTTACATATCACATTCAACTACATATCACTTTCACAGACCATACAACCGGTCTCCATCTACCATTTTTTTCATCAATCCATTCAACTACATATCACATTTGTCCTTCACAATCACAAAAATAGATTAATAGAGTGCTCATTCTCCTACACCAATAACTCATTCAATCACAAGAGAAAAGAACCATCTATCACATAATTCCTGCCATATAATGACATTTTTTCATCAATCCATTCAACTACATATCACATTTGTCCTTCAAAATCACAAAAATAGATTAACAGAGTACTCATTCTCCTACACCAATAACTCATTCAATCACAAGAGAAAAGAACCATCTGTCACATAATTCCTGCCATATAATGTCATTTTTTCATCAATCCATTCAACTACAAATCACATTTGTCCTTCAAAATCACAAAAATAGATTAATAGACACAAACATATAAAATTGTTAATCCACAAATTACATCTTCCATCACAAAAAAGTAAACAATATAACCAATAATGTACTAATCTGTCTAAACTTTGAATATCATTAACATATGTGAAATCATTGCTTCATGACAACAATCCATTAAGCATCCTCTATTAAGCATCTTGAACCTGTGAAAAATTTTGTTCAAAAAATATTATTTGAGCATGTACATATTGATGTTGAAATCAAAAAACATATTCGTATAAACTTACATAATCTTTTAACCATACAACATGACTACCCACAACATCTTGGATCTTTTTTCTTTCTACATCTTTAATAAATAATGGTGCATCTGGTTTAATTGCCAAGAAAATAGAAATCTCATAAAATGCATCTCCTAAAACCTTTCCCATCACCACTTTCTCCTTATCTTCACTCATTAATATGCCACTTGCAACCTCTTCTCCTCCCAAATCTAACAATTTAACCTGTTTACCTTGGACCTGTGAAGTATTACAAAAATAAGAGATGAGTGAACAATTGCACACTTTTTGATAACATATGCATATGAAAGAAGAGAATATATCTGCACTTGATTGGGTTCTAATACCTGTTCTTTAGGAGATGGTGAACACATGTTGATGAACCATATTGTTTCTCTCTAGATGTTTGTCCCTATTGAGCCAAATGAATATATATATATATATATATATATATATATATATATAAATTTATTCTAGGTCTCATATATAATTAACATAGGGTTTAGACTATTAATTATTAATTAAATAAAGCTATTCATCTTCTTACCTGAAGCACAACAGACTCAATCTTGCTAATTTTGTCTGCCATATCTTTCATAAATTGAGTTAGATGAATTTTTTCCTCTTGTTGTTGCACTTGTGTTGATACACCACCCCACAAAGATTTTGGGGTTGGACCTGTGCCAACTCCACGTTTTCGTCCTGGCCAATCTTTTCCAAATACTTGTGCATATGTATCATCAATTGTAGCAATTGAGCCATCAAGGGAGTGTGGTTGTGTAATTTTCTGATCTTGAAGCTTCGCCTGCAGTTGTTCAACAAATATTTATCACTATTGAAAATAAAGAAATATATAGAAGAAAGAGATAGTTCTAGATAGCTTGATTAGTACATGAAGCATGATAGAATATGACAATAACTAATTGTTAACTAGATTGAGAGTGACACTAGCTAACCGGCCAAATATTTGATTAGGGGACTAAGTTGACTCATTTTCTTTATTGTTTGTGTTAAACATATATAACTCAAGGAGGTTAGTCTTAAGATGGACAATATTGGGGCACAACCAGTATGTTGCCTCTCATAATATGACCACCAATAACCAAGACAAAAGTATCATATTTGTGTGAAATCTAGGTGTCTGATGGACAACTACTTTGGCCTATGTTCTGGGAACATTTTCAAAGTGTATTGATCCTTTTCTAGTTCTCATTCAGGTTGATATTCCAGTCAAATACCTTGGGTTTTTCCTTGAAGACGATGCTGAGTTGGAGCACATAAAATTATGAGGATGTTACTTGAAATGAAATCCTGCACAACAACAGTCTGTTAGAGCCTAGATTTTTCCCACGATAACAGATAAGTGCTTACCATCGGAGAATCGAGATGAGCAGAATCAGATCAGATCAGCCAGGATAGGCCAATCCAATCAGATTCTGAGTGAACAAATACGGCTGTTCGCGAGTCTTGGCTGGTATCATCTGATCCTGGGCAATCCCTTTCATCATCTAATCCAAAAAAGTACTCATGAATCTAGGACAAACCTTTCATCATCTGATTCATCAATGTCATTGTCGGAATCTGCTGAGGTTATTCTAACATTTGAAGCAATGTAGGGAAGAAAATCCTGGCCTAAACATTTACACAGTCTGGCCCAAGCCTACAAAAGAATATCATAAATGATCATTAAGAATGATAGAATATGATCTTCCCACTAAATGTTAGAAGTTAAAACTTTAAACATACTTGTAGCATGTAACTTATTGTTGGGTCATTGGTCTCCAACTGAGATTCTTGAAGTGTCATTAACACGTCCATTACCTAGCATAAAAATTAAGCAGCAATCAGAAATCATTAGCAATATAATACTCCGACTAAACTTCACCATCACAAAAATAGAAGAAAAGAAAACTGGCAGCATGTTGCATTATACAACAAAAAAAAAACTGCACAGAAGAAAGCATATTATCATGTTGGAAATGCACAACACCATAGCCTGTAACCTATGAAACAATACCTAAGATAATGTTAGAGAAAATCATTCACCAATTTCACTAATTGCACGGAGTGCCACTTGCCGGACGGTGGATTAGGATTTGGAGAGGGGCCAATTTTGTGGGCAAAAGTTGGGATGGGAGTTTTGTGGATGGAAAAAAAGGTGAAAGAAGGGAAGGTGGGTCCACATCAAATCATGCATGGAACTACATCCAGGAGATGCAAATGACCCTCTCACTTTCCATGGACGACATCATTTTAAGGGGCAAAGCAAGAAAAGGTTGCATGTAGTGACTCATTCAATTGTTTCAATTCCAGCTCATTCGGAAATGCCTTTAGTACAAAAGAGACCAATGTGAACCAAGATTACAAACTATTGTCAAACATTGATCCCCATCTCATGCAACTTTAACTGAACTGGTAATAACTTTGGCTGAGCAGACATTTTGCGCTTCTTGCCTTTACAGATCAAGAGTTCTGATGTATATCTAATACATTTGACGATGTTCAGTTTATAAGTTGACCAATTTGTGGACAGCTAAACCACAAGAAAGATGAATATTCTATTTGTACATAGATATTTCCCATGACTCAAAGAAATTATCTAAAAAAAGTGACTTTACAAGTATTCAAATCAGCACCAAGATGATGCTGTTAATATACACTCCCAAAAGCCCACTGATGGCACACAATGAAATTTTCTAAACAATCCCAAGGTAATGCATCATTTGGTTCAGATGTGAGCTGGTTTTCCACTTAGCTTTTGTTTGTAATCTCACAATTTAACATGTATATCCATCTCAATTGAAGTACATTTGCAAGGTCTCACGATCCATCTCAATTTAAGTGTATTTGCAACTTATCATGCACTTAAGTTTACTACTATCATCTCATAATGGTAAGCAAAAGACTCCTTAGAAAATGCTCAAACAAGTGCCATTAGAGGTATCTAGTAGTGGAGAAATAATGATCACCTGCTTGGCGTCATCTCTGAACTTATCCTTCCCCACAGCCATTCACACAGCCGCGCAATATGTACCTTATCTTAGGTTATATGCTGCACAAGTGGAATAAGAAAAACTGTGTAACATAGCAAAAGAAAAAAGGTAAATCAATTGATTGCTGCCCATCTTACACGGGGATGGGGATCTTGGAATGAGTTCAGAACAAAAAGATGTATCTTGCTCCAGTTTTTTTATCATGGCCTATATCAGAATAAAAAGATGTAAAGACAAATCAAAAAATTAAATACGTAAAAGCAGCGAATAGGGAACCAAGAACAAACTTAGAAGCAAAGACAAAGTCATGAACGAAAATAGTGATAGTCCTATCCCTCAAGGAGCCAAGTCCCCTAAATATGTGCTTCAGTGCTTTTTGTTCAGATTCACTCTGTTTTTAACCGCATGATACACTTTTTCATTTGTTTACTGATAGAAGACAAGAAAACTGCATCATTGTTAAGGAGGCGAGAACAAGGCAATATTACATTTGTAATGTGGCAAAAAGGAGTATAAAGTATTATTAAAGGGGAAATCACCTCTGAGCAGCCTTCGGCTATCTGTGCAAGAGTAATAAGGGCAGCATGGTGCTTCTGCCACTCCGGAGCAGCAAGGAATGCAGGAAGCAGTTCTGAGGCAACAGGAAAAATTGTATTGCCACCAAGGGTGATCGAAAGACGGTCCAAACACTCCTGGCCCATGCCACAGTTGCTGGTCTCCCCGGTGTCCTCATACTCTGATTCCGCACTTCGGTTCGGTGCCAACGAGCTCAATGAGCAATTCCAGCGATTCCTGAGCGGTGACCTCTTGCCCTGAGTTAAGGGCTTCCGTGAGGGTGCGCATCATGGCAGGGAGGAGGTCCTGAAAGCGATCACGGTCAGAGGAGGAGGGACGGCACTGGATGAAGGTGATAGCGGCGCCCAGAGCAGCGATGCGGGCGTGAGGCGCTCCCTCTTCCTCCGCGATGTGAGGCGCAGCAGATGTTGTTGGCGGAGTAGGGCAGAGGAGGGACAAAGCGAGAGTAGGAAAAATGGAAAATACGAAGGCGGGACGGTTTGAAATAGAAAGGGAGAAAGGGGGCAAAGAAAGGCGGGACTTCGGTAGAGAAAAGAATAAAAAGAAAAATTATTTATACCTACTATAAAATATATTGTAAGTATATTTTTATCACAACAAAAAAATGCGCTATTTTCGACGGACTGAATCCGTCGGAAATCCAACGGTATTCCGTCGGAAAAGGCGTCTTCCGACCGCTTTCGTCCAAAACTCGTCGGAAACTGTCTGTCGAAAATACTTGGTCAGAAATTTCCGACGGATGACAATTCCGTCGGAATTCGGTCGAAACCTCTGACAGATATAATCTGTCGGGAAAGCCGTCAGTATTTTCCGACGGAGTTGCCGACGGTGTTTTTCCGTCGGTAATTTATCAGTTCCGACGGATACTTATCCGTCGGACAATCCGTCAGTATTTTCCGACGGCATTACTGACGGTCTTTTTCCGTCGGTAATTTATAAGTTCCGACAGATAATTAGCCGTCGGAAAATCCGTCGGAAAATACACTATTTTTTTAAAAAATTAGGCAAATAAAAATGATTAAAATGATTTTTCAACATTGCTACAATGTCAAACCTGCTACAATATTCATAAATTTAACAAATACTCACAATCAACATAAAATCATAAAATACAATAAATATAAAATCATATAGAATAATGAATACAAAAATCAACATAGATCTATGGATCGTCTGTTGTCCCTGCCTCATCATCTTCTGGAGCTGGATCCTATATTAAAACAAATTAAAATGAGAAACATTAATAATAAATAAAAGACATACATTATTTTCAAAAATGAAATTTAAAACATGTGATTATTTCTCAAGCTTAATACAATACTATTTTTAGATCCATCATTTTCTTGGGTGTTTTTAGATCCGTCCTTTGAATGCCCAACCCAATCCGAAAATTCAAATTGGATTCCGTCAGTTCCCACACGTCACTTTAACCCATCCGGTCGTGTCGGAGGAAAACGGCACGTCGATCGGATCCCTATTGGGATTTTAGACCCCCGGGTTGTGTGTTTTAACCATTTATATATATATGCTTGGTCGTATTTTTAGATCCGTCCTTTGAATGCCCAACTCAATCCGGGGATCCAAATTGGATTCCGTCAGTTTCTACACGCCACTTTAACCCACCCGGTCGTGTCGGAGAAAACGGCACGTCGATCGGATCCCTATTTGGGATTTTGGACCCCCGGGTTGTGTGTTTTAACCTTTTATATATACTTGCCCGTTTTTACATCCGTCCTTTGAATACCCAACCCAATCCGGAGATCCAAATTGGATTCCGTCAGTTTCTACACGTCACTTTAACCCACTCGGTCGTGTCGGAGAAAACGGCACGTCGATCGGATCCCTATTTGGGATTTTGGACCCCCGGGTTGCGTGTTTTAACCCTTTATATATGTTTGACCGTGTTTTTAGATCCGTCATTTGAATGCCCAACCCAATCCGGAGATCTAAATTGGATTCCGTCAGTTCCCACACGTCACTTTAACCCACCCGGTCGTGTCGGAGAAAACGGCACGCCGATCCGATCCCTATTTGGGATTTTGGACTCCCGGGTTGTGTGTTTTGACCCTTTATATATACTTGGGTGTTTTTTAGATCCGTCATTTCAATGCCCAACCTAATCCGGAGATCCAAATTAGATTCCGTCAGTTCCCACACGTCACTTTAACCCACCCAGTCGTGTCGGAGAAAACGGCACACCGATCCGAACCGTATTTGGGATTTTGGACCCCCCGGGTTGTGTGTTTTGACCCTTTATATATGTTTGAACGTGTTTTTAGATCCGTCCTTTGAATGTCCAACCCAATCCGGGGATCCAAATTGGATTCCGTCAGTTTCTACACGTCACTTTAACCCACCCGGTCGTGTCAGAGAAAACGACACGTCGATCGGATCCCTATTTGGGATTTTGGACCCCCTTGGGTTGTGTTTTAACCTTTTATATATACTTGCCCGTTTTTACATCCGTCCTTTGAATGCCCAACCAATCCGGAGATCCAAATTGGATTCCGTCAGTTTCTACACGTCACTTTAACCACCCGGTCGTGTCAGAGAAAACGGCACGTCGATCGGATCTCTATTGGGATTTTGGACCCCCAGGTTGCGTGTTTTAACCATTTATATATGCTTGACGTGTTTTTAGATCCGTCCTTTGAATGCCCAACCCAATCCGGGGATCCAAATTGGATTCCGTCAGTTTCTATACGTCACTTTAACCCACCCGGTTGTGTCGGAGAAAACGGCACGTCGATCGGATCCCTATTTGGGATTTTGGACCCCCGGGTTCTGTGTTTTAACCTTTTATATATACTTGCCCGTTTTTACATCCGTCCTTTGAATGCCCAACCCAATCCGGAGATCCAAATGGATTCCGTCAGTTTCTACACGTCACTTTAACCCACCCGGTCGTGTCAGAGAAAACGGCACGTCGATCGGATCTCTATTGGGATTTTGGACCCCCAGGTTGCGTGTTTTAACCATTTATATATGCTTGACCGTGTTTTTAGATCCGTCCTTTGAATGCCCAACCCAATCCGGGGATCCAAATTGGATTCCGTCAGTTTCTATACGTCACTTTAACCCACCCGGTTGTGTCGGAGAAAACGGCACGTCGATCGGATCCCTATTTGGGATTTTGGACCCCCGGGTTCTGTGTTTTAACCTTTTATATATACTTGCCCGTTTTTAGATCCGTCCTTTCAATGCCCAACCCAATCCGGAGATCCAAATTGGATTCCGTCAGTTTCTACATGTCACTTTAACCCACCCGGTAGTGTCGGAGAAAACGGCACGTCGATCGATCCCAATTTGGGAATTTAGACCCCCGAGTTGCGTGTTTTAACTATTTATATATGCTTGACCGTGTTTTTAGATCCGTCATTTGAATGCCCAACCCAATCCGGAGATCCAAATTGGATTCCGTTAGTTCCCACACGTCACTTTAACCCACCCGGTCGTGTCGGAGAAAAAGGCACGTCGATCCGATCCCTATTTGGAATTTTGGACCCCCCGGGTGTGTGTTTTGACCCTTTATATATACTTAGGTGTTTTTTAGATCCGTCATTTCAATGCCCAACCCAATCCGGAGATCCAAATTGGATTCCGTCAGTTCCACACGTCACTTTAACCCACCCGGTCGTGTCGGAGAAAACGGCACACCGATCCGAACCCTATTTGGGATTTTGGACCCCCGGGTTGTGTGTTTTAACCTTTTATATATACTTGCCCATTTTTACATCTGTCCTTTGAATGCCCAACCCAATCCGGAGATCCAAATTGGATTCCGTCAGTTTCTACACGCCACTTTAACCCACTAGGTCGTGTCGGAGAAAACGGCACGTCGATCGGATCCCTAATTGGGATTTTGGACCCCCGGGTTGTGTGTTTTAACCTTTTATATATACTTGCCCGTTTTTAGATCCATCATTTGAATGCCCAACCCAATCCGGAGATCCAAATTGGATTCCGTCAGTTCCTACACGTCACTTTAACCCACCCGATCGTGTCGGAGAAAACGGCACGCCGATCCGATCCCTATTTGGGATTTTGGACCCCCAGGTTGTGTGTTTTGACCCTTTATATATACTTGGGTGTTTTTTAGATCCGTCATTTCAATGTCCAACCCAATTCAGAGATCCAAATTGGATTCCTTCGGTTCCCACACGTCACTTTAACCCACCCGGTCATGTCGGAGAAAACGGCACGCCGATCCGAACCCTATTTGGGATTTTGGACCCCCGGGTTTTGTGTTTTGACCATTTATATATACTTGGGTGTTTTTTAGATCCGTCATTTCAATGCCCAACCCAATCCGGAGATCCAAATTGGATTCCGTCAGTTCCCACACGTCACTTTAACCCACCCGATCGTGTCGGAGAAAACGGCACGCCGATCCGAACCCTATTTGGGATTTTGGACCCCCGGGTTGTGTGTTTTGAGCATTTATATATACTTGGGTGTTTTTTAGATCCGTCATTTCAATGCCCAACCCAATCTGGAGATCCAAATTGGATTCCGTCAGTTCCCACACGTCACTTTAACCCACCCGGTCGTGTCGGAGAAAACGGCACGTCGATCCGATCCCTATTTGTGATTTTGGACCCCCGGGTTGTATGTTTTGACCCTTTATATATATTTGGGTGTTTTTTAGATCCGTGAATTGAACGCCCGACCCAATCCTAAGTATATGAAATTAATACTAATACTGACCTGAGCTGCTGGCTGTGTCGGGCGTACTCCCTGTATTATTGAGATGAACTGCTGAACCATATCGTTGAACTGCGTCTGTAGCTGTACCCGCTGCGTCTCTATCTCTACCCGCTGCATCTGTAGCTCTACCCGCTGCGTCTGTAGCTCTACCCGCTGCGTCTGTAGCTCTGCACGTAGCTCCTCCCGAATGATGCCTCTAATGTCCTCTACACCATTGACGGGCGGCGCAGAAGATGAACTCGCGTGTGCCGGGGGAGCGATAGAACTGGCATATGAGGACAACACTCGATGAGTATCCAGGCTGTCCCCAAAGCCGTACACTCAACCCTTCCTCGGCACTCCCGCTGCCTCAACCCAAGCGTCCACATCCAAATCTGGCTGGGGAGTGCCCTCTGCGTAGCGCTCCGCTATCGTCCTGTTGTACGTCTCCTGTAAAATAATTAAAAATTAAATTATTGAAAACAAATTACTTTAATATCATAATTGAATTCATAATTTAAAGCTTGACTTACAGCAATCGTGCGGGCACTCTCAGTAACATAGTCATCCGTCCCCTTCCGCTTATGAGTCCGGTCAAATAACTCTCGGAAAGTAGGGGCACGCTCCAGGTCGTGATGCTTAAAA
>JACBKR010003399.1:0-29599 GCA_014218235.1 Colocasia esculenta
AATTAGCTATATACTTATATGTACAGAAATAACATATATATACATATGCACATAAGTAAATAAATAATTATAATATGCACCAAATTAAATAGACATAATGTGAACAAAATTTGAGGGCCTTACAGATCCATCTTATTTATCGAGCCAAGGACCCTTGTGGACGTGGAGTTAAGGGCTTGCTTAAAGTAAACAAGAGTTTTGAGCTACAACCCGATCGATCTAATGAAGTGATCAGATGTCGAGCATACTTCCTAACTTAGTGTGTCCCAAGGGCATCACCTTGGGTGCCATCCACATGCCTCTAATATCCCCTACGGGGATCTTATCGAGCTATGGGGTCCTTCTTAGTAGGTGGCAAGACAAGGCCCAATTGGGCTTCTTGGGCCATGCTTATTGTCTTGGCTCTCATTATATGGGCAAATAAGTAATAAACAATAAACAATAGATATTGGCAATAAGTAGTAGTAGTAGATAGTAAACAATAGGCAGTAACAATGAGCAGTAGGTAATACAGTGAACGGTAACAGTGGATCATAGTAGTAAGTAGCCAGACACATTGCCCAAACCACCACTAGAAGGCCAGTACAGTTAGTCAGTACTCTATCACTTAACCAAGAAAGTGGTGAGTGTTGGTTAACATGCGCAACTAGGAGAAGCTCTCTCTACCCTAACCAGTGAATAGTGCAAGCGTTGAACAACTTCAGGATTTCAAACCTATTGCCCTCGAGGCCAGTAAATAGTAGATAGTGTGAACTTTTCCATAGGGGCATTTCTATGGTACGACTCCAGTAAACCCACCATGGCGGTAGTGTCTTTTGGCAATTAATAAGCAATCATGCAGTACACATTGTCGTACTTACTATACATGCAAGTACATACAAAACATGAATCATGATATTTTTAGATTAACAGTAACTAAAGTTTAACTAACTAAAAGTATGCTACTAATTACTGTAATTACTTAGATTACATTAATTTGGTAGATAATGTTGGCCCTTTTAATACGGCAGCAAGCTAACCTAGAGGGGGGATGAATAGGTTTTTCTGAAATCTGAAAAACAAACTTAAACACAGAAAATTATCACTTGAAAGTTTGATTAGTTGAGTGTGATAGAGAGTAGAAGTGCGGAAGCAAATAAACAATCACACAGAGGACACAAAGAATTTATCTTGGTTCGGCCCTTCCCACATGGAAGTCCTGCGTCCAGTCCCCAAGCAACCTCTTGGGATTTTACTAACCAAGGGTACAGTCCCCCTCAAGGACAATACAACACCTAGCACCCCAGCTGGTCTTCTTCTCTTTCCTGGACAAGAAGGCAGTCCACTTCTATTACAGGTAAAGAAGCCAACCTTCTGGTACAAACCCCAGTGCGGTTCTGCTAGACACAAACCCTAGCTAGGTTCTACACTGCATACAGCCCTACAGCTGGACAGAAGTCTTTCTTATAAAAGAAAGAACAACGTTGAGAGCTAGAACAGATGAAAAACAACTGAAAGGAACTCCCAGCAAAAAGACTTTCTCCCCCAGATTACAAAGTTGCACACAGAGAGAGTGAAGAGAGGAGAAGGAGCTTGAATGCTTGAGTGCTTCAGTTGCTTGAACACTTCTTCTTCAGCTCGAGCTCTTTCTCTCTTTTCCTTTAAGTGTATGTGGTGTTTAGGTTCTTCCTGGATGTACACTCTTAAAAATCTTCAGGAAAGCTCTACTTTCTTCTTTAGCCTTGCTTCATATTTTATATGAGCAGCTTTGAACAAATCGTTGGAGTTCTAGCCATTGCTCATCTTCTCTTTCTTATGATATTTTGTGGTCTACGAGGTCTGCAAGCATAGAAGAAAGTGTTTAGCTAAAAGAGTATTTCTGTCAAAAAGGTTCATACCTCTGTAAGACCCGGCCCCCTTGGGCCCTTGGCCCCATCCTTAGGGTCACGACAGGCACCCTGGCCGCGACATGGTCGCGCCAGAGCGGCCTGTCGCGACGGGTTTGGTGTCGTGCCGACCCCGGCTGTCGCGACTTGATCCTCGTCGCGACGCTCTGGGCTGTCGCGACTGTGTTCTGACAGGACTTGACTGCTATCCTATCTGTCAGAACGGTCGTGTCGGGTGGCAGGTTCGTACAGCATTGACGCGACCTGCCAGGCCATCGTGTTTACTTTTTCGGTCTTTGAGGTTTGACCGTGCTTTTGGTGTCACGCCTTGGCGGGAAGTCGTGACATGGTCGCGACGCTTATAGGCGTCGTGACAGTGTCATTGTCGCGCCTGGCCACTACGTCGCGTTCTGGGGGCCATTGGTTCAAAACCGAAGGCGTGCCCCATTTCCCTCTCTCGCCCCTTTTACCTCTTCTTCTCCCTCTCGAGCTCTCTTGCGGTTTCTCGGTGTTTCTCCTTACTCGTGGTGCTCGTGCTGAGGCATGGACGTGCCGTTCGTGCAGGGCGCGTGCTCGGGTTGTCCGATGCAGGGAGGAGGCGTTCTTTCCTACGAGAAGGCCCCAGCAGGGTGGTTCTTCGCGTGGAGGTAGGGACCCTTGATCCTCTCGCCCTAAGCATGCTCCCTTCCCCCTCTAAAGCATGGTTTCTCTGTGGTTTGGGGTTTGAGAGTGTGAGGACTTCATGCTCGAGGTTGAGTGAGATTTCACTTCGAGTGTAGATCCATGTTTTCATGGGGTTGTGGGTGGTTTGGATGATTTAAAGCTTTAAATACATGTTGAGCATGCTCCCCTCCCCCCAATGGTTTGGTTGCACCGCGTTTTGGGGTGATTCCCGAAAGAGGTGATTCCGGAACGCCCTTCGACCGTGACCAGTATGTCGCGACTTGGTAGACTGTGTCGTGACCATGTTGGGTATCGCGACAAGATCGTGACAGCCCTCTGCGTCGCGACCCCAACCGTGAGATAGGTTCCTGGTCTTCGCCGTTTCCGTTCCTTTTACTATACCCGTGGCACCTGTGCTAGTTCCCTAGTGCAGTCTACACTAGTCCTTCGCCTGGTGCTCGGCACTTGAGGGCTTGTCCTGTGTGAGAGTTGTTACCGTTGCCTGGGACCCCCATCCTCAGGAGCCTGTTGAGGGAGTACTCTGGGTTACGAGTGTGCTCGAGTTGGCAGCCACCAGGCAGACTCTAGAGCTTAGGGGGAAACGGTGGTTAGGACAGTGGCGTGTGAGTCACTTGCAGAGCTCTCGTGGGTGGTTTGGGACGCCGAGGATAGTTAGGAGTTCTACCGGTGCAGGCCAGCCAGTCCTTCTTCTCACTGCCTCGCTCCTTGCGGCCTCAGAACCGCTTGGGTAGGTCAGGCGTGGGACCGTAGTCTGGCCAGACTACGGCGGGTTATTGTTGTGTTACTTGTGTCCTACCTCGCTCTGACGAGACATGAGGGTCAGGACCCGGGTCGAGGATAAGACGTCGATGGATTGCCACCTGACCGTGATTAGTGGTAGTGTTTCCATAGCTAGTGTTCCTTGTCCAGGTGGAGTTCCTCCATATGTGTTTACTAGCCATGTGGTGGTTACGACGAGCAGTCGTACGGAGTTTCCGACGTGTGTACCTTCCGTACCATGCTAGTTGTAGTTTCGCTTCCGCATTCCGTTATAGGTAGAAGATATAACTGCTGTCATTCATTTGATATTTATATTCTCCTGCCTATTAGAGCCAGTAGGAGATTGGTAGTCCCTACTGAGCTTGTTGTGTGAAGCTCATCCCTCCATTTCCCAGATTAGACTTCTCAGCAGCGGCAGGGCGCGCGCCGGGCGGAGGAGATGGGGCGGTAGTCGGAGTCCCGTAGCTAGCAGTGGTTCCCCTTTTCTTCATTGTACGTCACCCTCGGGGTATGCCCCTAAGGGACTTGTTCTTCCCCTGCCTTTTACTTGTACTAACGTGCGTGCGTTGGGAACTGTACTTAGAGCGGTACGCAGCAGGCTCGCACTCTTTCTGTTCCACTTGTACGCTTCTAGTTTAGCAGTTGACGTTTACTTCGTTACATATCCTGTTAGACATAGATTATAGCCCTTCCAGGTCCCCGGATCTGTGGGCGGCGACCGCGAAAATCGGGTCCTCGGCGTGGGCCGAGGGTCGAGTTCTCGGGTCGTTACAGTGGTATCAAAGCGAGAGTCTGACATGACTTGTAATGGATGTAAACTACAGCAGGAAGTCCCAACGGTAGTACAAGTACACTTCTAGCCGCTCGAGTGGTATTGTTAACCTTGTTGGTTGTGTGTCATGTAGGACATGGCTCCGCGTAGGCGCAGTCAGGCTAGATAGTTGATCGAGCAGCAGGATGAGTCCGAAATGTCCGCGCAGGGGCAGGTCCAGGAGGAGGTGTAGCAGATGAGTCAGTGGCACAGCCTCAGGCATGCAGCAGTAGCAGCAGCGGCAGGTGGGCAGCCGCAGCAGGAGTACCAGCCTCAGCCGCAGCAGTACGCAGACTAGTTACCCTTAGCAGAGCAGTTCTTTAGGAACTTGTACCAGGGAGCGTACCAGCCTGGGCAGGCAGCAGCGGTGTTCAGTTCTCGGTACCTCCTCTAGTGGTGCTGGAGTAGCAGGTAGAGCCAAGGGTGGAGCAGCCAGAGCGTCAGCAGCGGTCGGTCACTGGGAGTACCGGGCCGGGCGGCGAAGGACGGTGGTTACGGAGGACAGGACCGCTCTCCTTGAGAGGTAACTGCGCCTTCGGCCACCGATGTTCCACGGTGAGTATGATCCAGACAAGGCAGAGAGACTGGACCCATAAGTTAGGGAGCGCATCTTCAAGACGATGGAGTGCACTGAGGAGGACCAGGTCCGACTGGCAGTGTACCAGCTCAAGGGAGCAGCCCATGAGTGGTGGAGAGTTCAGAGGCAGACACACTTCCAGGGGCAGAGGTTGGATCACATCACTTGGCAGCAGTTTTCGGAGGTCTTCCACGGTGAGTACTTCACCGACTATGCTGACGTGAGAGAGGGACCAGTTCCACGCGCTGGTTCAGGACGACCTCACAGTTTCGCAGTACCACCAGGGTTTGTCCATTGTTGAGGCATGTGCCTCATGTCGCAGGCAGCAATCAGACATGTGCAGAGAGGTTCATAGCAGGACTGAGACCAGACCTGAGGTGGGGTGTGACGGCACACATGTGTACCACCTTGGGAGAGGCCGTGGCGAAGGCAACGCCTTGGACAGAGAGACCTGGCAGCTCAGCAGCAGCAGCAGGGAGGAGCCTCTTCCAGGTCCTTGCCTTACCAGCGTCTGACAGGCAGCCGCGATAGCGCGACTTCCTCTTCCTCCAGCTCGGGCAGTTCCGGCAGCGCCGGGATCCACTCGTAGTTCAGGAAGTTGTCTACTCGCGGGGCGGACGGAGCCGGCAGTAAGAAGCACCAGTCCAGGTTTGCAGAGCAGTCAGTTGTTCAGGGAGCTGAGTAGGGCATTCAGGAGCCAGTGTGCTACACTTGTGGCTTACCAGGCCACTTCAGGAGGATTGCCCCATGGGGCAAGTCCCGCAGCAGCAGCAGCCAGTTCAGTACACTCAGCAGCCGCCTCAGTACCAGTACCCTCCTCAGCAGCAGGCATCGCGTCAGCAGCAACGAGGGCAGCATCAGGCTCAGTAGTTTCCACAGCCGCAACAGTACCAGCCGTACCAACAGCAGCAGCAGTACCCTCAGTCTCAGCCGCCGCAGTAGCAGTAGCCCCAACAAGTGCAGCAGCGTGGGCGTGGTCGTGGTCGCGTGATGGCGCTCACCTGGGAGCAGGCAGAGGCGTTAAAACCTTGTTATAGGTACTCTACCTTCCTTGGCAGAGCTGCTCGTGTTTGGTCGACCCCAGTGCTTCTTTATGTTTTGCTTCGAGGAATTTTATGAGTCCTTGCTTGTCACGCTCCTGAGAGGCAGTGTGATGTCATGGTCGACCTCCCATCTGGTGACTATATGCGTTCCTTTGGTTACCTGGGGGTGTGGCAGTCGAGGTTGAGGGGCACCAGTTGCCGGCCAGGTTGTACGCACTGCAACTTTGCGACTTTGACGTCATCCTGGGCATGGACTGATTGGAGGCTCACTCAGCCGTGGTTGATTGCCAAAGGAAGGACCGTTCGATTTAGGATACCTAGAGAGCCCGTCCTCTGCTTTTGAGGTATTCGGTCTACCCGTCAGCCATTATTTCCTTGTGTAGAGCTCGCCGTTTGATCTGTGATGGCTGTGTGGGTACTGCTTTGGTTTGTTCTTTGGAGCCTAGAGGACCTTCAGTTTTTGACGTACTGGTTGTTTATGAGTTCTTTGACGTCTTCCCGGAGGAAGATCTACCTGGTTTGCCGCCTGAGCGGGAGGTAGAGTTCTCCATCGAGCTTTTGCCGGTATGATGCCTTTATCAAGGCACCCTACCAGATGGACCCGGCGGAGCTGCGGTGAGTTAAAGCGCCAGTTGTAGGAGCTTCTTGAGCTGGGCTTCATTCGCCAAGTTGTTCGCCGTGGGGCGCGCCTGTTTTGTTTATGAGAAAGAAGGATGACAGTCTTGTTTGTGCATCGATTATCGGCAGTTGAACCAGGTTACTGTGAAGAACAGGTACCCGTTGCCGAGGATCGATGATTTGTTTGATTAGTTGTAGTCGGCCTGAGTTTTCTCGAAGATTGACATGAGATCCGGGTACTATCAGATGTAGATCAGAGAGTCAGATGTTGGTTGACGGCTTTTCGTTCCAGGTACGGTCACTTTGAGTCGTCGGGTGATGCATTTGGGCTGACGAACACACCCACAGCGTTCATGGATCCGATGCATAGGTGTTCAGTGAGTACCTAGATCATTTTGTGGTTGTTTTTGTTGATGATATTTTGTTACTCGTCTTCTGAAGAGGAGCACGAGGAGCACCTGAGGATCGTGCTGGAGACCCTGTGGAGTCACCGCCTTTATGCCAAGTTCGACAAGTGCGAATTTTGGCTAAGGGAGGTGCACTTTCTCGGGCACGTGATCTCGGGTTCTGG
Organism: Colocasia esculenta; assembly: GCA_014218235.1. NCBI lineage: Eukaryota > Viridiplantae > Streptophyta > Magnoliopsida > Alismatales > Araceae > Colocasia > Colocasia esculenta. The sequence goes on from JACBKR010003399.1 coordinate 6,929, forward strand.
TGTGGCAGTGGACCCTGCCAAGGTGGAGGCCGTGTGTTGTCGTGGGAGCAGCCCACATCGGTGTCAGAGGTCCGTAGTTTTCTGGGGTTGGCCGGTTACTACCGAAGGTTCATTCAGAATTTTGCCAAGTTAGCAGCCCCGTTGACCAGGTTGGCTAGGCAGGACGTCAGATTGTTTGGTCAGAGGATTGTGAGCAGAGTTTTGAGAGCTGAAGACTAGGTTGACTCAGTGCCTGTGTTAGTCTTGCCGTCAGGCAGCGTAGGTTTTGTGGTCTATACTGATGCGTCGAGGTCAGGTTTGGGTGCCGTGCTGATGCAGCACGGTGGGATTGTATCCTATGCTTCTCGGCAGCTAAGAAGCATGAGGAGAACTACCCCACCCATGATTTGGAGCTGGCAGCAGTGGTGTTCACTCTCAAGTTGTGGAGGCACTACCTATAGGCGAGGCTTTTCAGATCTTCACTGATCACCAGAGTTTGCAGTATATCTTCACCCAGAGGCATCTGAACTTGAAGCAGTGCGATGGATGGAGTATATGAAGGACTACGAACCTAACCCTCTCCGATCACCTAGGAAAGGCTAACGTCGTAGCCGATGCCTTGAGTAGGCGCGTGCGCTTGAGTTCGCTGATGGTCAGTGAGTGGAGGCTGTTCGGGAGCTGTCCCAGGGAGTGTTCGTTCCGTCGAGGACCAGAGACCGTGCAGTGGCGAGCAGTCTGTCAGTTCGACCGTCAGTGTTCAGACAGGTGTTGCAGGACAGCAGGCAGACCCTCAATTGGCAGACATTTTACAGATGCCAGATGTTGAGCTCGACGAGGACAGCGAGGTCAGATTCAGAGGCCGCTTGTACGTTCCTGAGGAGGTGCGCCAGGCAGTTTGTCAGAGGCTCCATAGATCGAGGTATGCTGTTCATCTGGCTCCACAAGATGTACCATTGCTTGAGGAGGTCCTTCTGGTGGCCAGGGATGAGGGGGGCGTGGCAGAGTTTGTTGCCGGTGCCTTACTCCAACACAGGTGAAGGCCGAGCATCAGCGTCCTGGTGGTGAGCTGCAGCCGTTGCCCATTCCCGAGTGGAAGTGGGACGACATCACCATGGACTTGTGTTGGTTTCCCGCACCCCGCAGAGGCATGATGGTATCTGGGTGATTGTGGATCGTTTGACCAAGGCAGCACACTTTCTTCCGATTAGGATGTCGTGGTCAGTGGACAGGTTTGCCAGGCTGTATGTGGACAGAGTTGTTGTTTCGTTGCGGGATCCCAGATTCAGTCGTCTCCGATAGAGATCCGAGGTTCACGTTAGGGTTTTGGCGCAGTCTTCAGAGAGCACTGGGTACAGAGTTGAGGTTCAGCACAGCGTACCACCCTTAGACCGGATGGACAGTCAGAGCGGACCATTCAGACACTGGAGGACATGCTGAGAGCGTGCTTTTAGACTAGAGCGGCACGTGGGAGTCGCACCTTTAGATGGTGGAGTTCGCATATAACGACAGTTATCACTCGAGCATCGGAATGGCACCATACGAAGCCTTGTATGGTCGCCCGTGCAGGACACCACTACACTAGTTTGAGGTTGGTGAGAGGCAGCTTTTGGGGCCAGATTAGTGCAGCAGTGTGCAGGCACAGTCAGTCTGATGGGGCAGAAGAGACTTCGGGCAGCGTATAGCAGACAGAAGAGTTACGCAGACGTTGCAGGAGACTGTTACAGTTCAGTGTTGGTGACCTTGTTTTCTTGCGGGTCTCGCTGACCAAGGGCGTCATGAGGTTTGGCAGAAAGGGAAAGCTCAGTCCGAGGTATGTCGGGCCTTTCCTGTCACCGAGGAGGGTCAGCGAGGGGCTTACAGGTTGTGTCTTCCGACAGAGCTAGCAGGTGTGCACAGTGTGTTTCACGTTTCACAGCTCAGGAGGTACGTTGCAGACCCTTCGCATGTGTTGGACTACTCGCAGTTAGAGGTAGCGCCAGACTTGTCAGTGCTAGAGTAACCGGTCAGTGTTGTCGACCGCAGAGTTCAGCAATTGCGCAGGAAGCAGATTCTGCTGGTGAAGGTCGTTTGGCAGAACCGCGTTGGTGGCGAGGCCACCTGAGAGTGCGAGGATGAGATGTGGGAGAAGTTCCCTTATTTGTTTGATTGATCGGATGTCGTTATCTCCCCTTTGCTGTTTTCCGGTTGAGACCGAGTTGTCTTCATTTCGAGGACAAATGTCATAAGGTGGGTGGGATGTAAGACCCGGCCCCCTTGGGCCCTTGGCCCCATCCTCAGAGTCGCGACAGGCACCCTGGCCATGACATGGTCGCGCCAGAGCGGCCTCGCGACGAGTTTGGTGTCGCGCCGACCCCGGCTGTCGCGACTTGATCCTCGTCGCGATGCTCTGGGCTATCGCGACTGTGTTCTGATAGGACTTGACGCTGTCCTATCTGTTAGAACGGTCATGTCAGGTGGCAGGTTCGTACAGCGTGACGCGACCTGCCAGGCCGTCGTGTTTGCTTTTCCGATCACCGAGGTTTGATCGTGCTTTTGGTGTCGCGCCTTGGCGGGCGGTCGTGACATGGTCGCGACGCTTATAGGCTTCGCGACAGTGTCATTGTTGCGCCTGGCCGCTACGTCGCGTTCTGGGGGCCACCGGTTTCAAAACCGAAGGCGCGCCCCATTTACCTCTCTCGCCCTTTTTACCTCTTCTTCTCCCTCTCGAGCTCTCTTGCGGTTTCTCGTGTTTCTCCTTACTCGTGGTGCTCGTGCTGAGGCGTGGACGTGTCGTCGTGTAGGGCGCGTGCTCGGGTTGTCCGGTGCGGGGAGGAGGCATTTTTCCTACGAGAAGGCCCCAGCAGGGTGGTTCTTCACGTGGAGGTAGGGACCCTGATCCTCTCGCCCTAAGCATGCTCCCTTCCCCCTCTAAAGCATGGTTTCTCTATGGTTGGGGTTTAGGAGTGTGAGGACTTCATGCTCGAGGTTGAGTGAGATTTCCCTTCGAGTGTAGATCCATGTTTTCGTGGGGTTGTGGGTCGTTTGGATGATTTAAAGCTTTAAATACATGTTGAGCATGCTCCCCTCCCCCCAATGGTTTGGTTGCACCGCGTTTTGGGGTGATTCCCGGAAGAGGTGATTCCGGAATGCCCTCGACTGAAGACGTGACCTATCGTGGGGTCGCGATGATGTCGCGGCCGGCGAGGCCGCCGCGACATTGTCGCGGTGCCCAGGTATGTCGCGACTTGGTCGACTGTGTCGTGACCATGTGGGGTGTCGCGACAAGATTGCGATAGCCCACTGCGTCGCGACCCCAACCGTGAGACAGGTCCTGGTCTTCGCAGTTTCTGTTCCTTTTACTGTACCCTTGGCACCTGTGCTAGTTCCCTAGTGCGGTCTACACTAGTCCTTCACCCGGTGCTCGGCACTTGAGGGCTTGTCCCGTGTGAGAGGGTGTTACAGTTGCTGGGACCCCAATCCTCGGGAGGCTGTTGAGGGAGTACTCTGGGTTACGAGTGTGCTCGAGTTGGCAGCCACCAGGCGGACTCTGGAGCTTGGGGGAAGGGAAAATGGTGGTTAGGACAGTGGCATGTGGGTCATTACAGAGCTCTCGTGGGTGGTCTGGGACGCCGAGGACAGTTAGGAGTTCTACCCGCGCAGGCCAGCCAGTCCTTCTTCTCATTGCCTCGCTCCTTGCGGCTCCGGAACCGCTTGGGGAGGTCAGGCGTGAGACCTAGTCTGGCCAACTACGGCAGTTGTTGTTGTGTACTTGTGTCCTACCTCGCTCTGACGAGACGTGAGGGTCAGGACCTGAGCGAGGATAAGACGTCGGTGGACGCACCTGACTATGACTAGTGGTAGTGTTTAGTAGCTAGTGTTCCTTGTCCAGGCAGAGTTCCTTCGTCTGTTTACTAGCGTGTGGTGGTTACGACGAGCAGTCGTACGGAGTTTCCGACCGTGTGCACCTTCCGTACCATGCTAGTTGTAGTTTCACTTCCGCATTTCCATTATAGGTAGAAGATATAAACTGCTATCATTCATTTGATATTTAATTCTCCTGCCTATTTAGAGCCAGTAGGAGATTGGTAGTCCCTACTGAGCTTCTGTTGTGAAGCTCATCCCTCCTTTTCCAGGTGAGACTTCTCAGTAGCGGCAGGGCGCACGCTGGGCGGAGGAGACAGGGCGGTAGTCGGAGTTCCCGTAGCTAGCAATGGTTCCCCTTTTCTTCAGTGTACGTCATCCTCGGGGTATGCCCCTAAGGGACTTGTTCTTCCCCTGCCTTTTACTTGTACTAGCGTGCGTGCGTTGGGACTGCACTTAGAGTGGTACGCAGCGGTCTCGATCTCTTTCTATCCGCTTGTACGCTTCTAGGTTAGCAGTTGACGTTTACTTCCATTACATATCCTGTTAGACATAGATTATAGCCCTTCCGGGTCCCGGATCTGTGGGCGGCGACCGCGAAAATCGGGTCCTCGGCGTGGGACGAGGGTCGGGTTCTCAGGTCGTTACAACCTCTGTGTTTCCTGTTGTCATTCAAAAGTAGTAGGTAAGCCCTTTTGATGACAGGAGTGAAGAGATCCTATGAGACAAAACGTTCTTCTGTTAGAAAGATAGAAGATTACATAAACGAATATATTTGACTTTTCATTAGACACCAAAGTATTTGAAACATCAGAGTATAAAAGAAATCAATGTTTAAGTTGAAATCTTGCTGGGCTCAAATCGATCTTTAAGTAGAGGCAAATCATTTGTTTGATCAAATCGTTGTTTGAAAGTAAATCTTTGTTTGCTTTATGAAATCGTTGTTAAGAGCAAGTCGTTGTTTCACTTACGAAATCGATATGAACGATTAAATCGTGTTTACAATGAAATCGTTGTTCAACTAAGAGCAATCGATGTTTTCACTTATCAAATCATTACACAATCAAATTGTTGTTGTCTCTTATGAAATCATTATAGAGTCAAATCGTGGTTTACCTTAACGAATCGTTGCAGCGACCAAATCGTTGTTCACTTAACGAATCGTTGCACGATCAACTCGTTGTTTCACTTAACGAATCGTTACACGATCAAATCATTGTGTAACTTATCGAATCGTTACACGATCAAATCGGTATGAGTGCAAAATCGATGTTTCACTTACGAATCGTTGTGAGAGTGAAATCGATGTGAAACCGAAATCGATGTGAAACATAAATTTGTCATCACCAAAAAGGGGGAGATTATTGAACTACTCTTATATGTTACCCTTATATTTTGATGATAACAAAATTTATGATAATTAAATAGTAACTAAATATATTTAATTCATATTTTCCTAATAAATATAAATTTATTGTACTATCGCTGTGTGAGTTGCACTAAAAAGATAAATCGCTGTATATTGAAATAGACATCGATTTATCCTTTAGTGCAACTCACACAACGATAGTACAATAAATTTATATTTATTAGGAAAACATGAAATTAAATATTTAATAATATTTATTAATCATAAATTTTGTTATCACCAAAATATAAGGGTTAAAATATAAGAGTGGTTCAACAATCTCCCTCTTTTTGGTGATGACAAAATTTATGAGAATTTTTTGACAAAACAAAACTTAAGGCATAGAAAATACAGAAAATGACAAAGCATACTCTCCCCCTTTTTGTCACTAACCAAAAAGGAAGGATCTTACCATGCATCTCTCCCTTTTGAAAAAAAAATTTTCTTATCATCGAGGGGTTCAACAATGATAGACGTTAAAGAATAACTCCCCCTTAGTGTATGCTCCCCTTGAGTATAAGGCTCCCTCTAACAAAGAGGGTCCTCTTGAGGATTCTTCACTTGTATGTCGACAGGGGTTTCTTGGTGTGTCGACATGTTGATCTCTTGAGTCGTCTTGTTGACTGGTTGTTTGTCAAGTCTTTAAAATTTTTATCTGCATAGATCTTAGAAAAAGCTTGCAAACATTGGTAGTAGCAATCTAAAATTCAATATTTGTGACTACTCTCTCTTCAGATAAGAGTTGGATGAAGAGTTGGCAGTCACCCTTGCCTGAGCATCCTAGATGCTCCAAGGCTATCCTGCAAAAAACTTATTCAGAAGTAGGTACCCAAATCTTTTTGGGTCTTCATGGTTAGATGCATAAAAATATCCTTCGGAATCCAAACTAAGTGTCTATTGTGTAGGTATTTACTGTGTGTCCTACTTATTGCAATGAGAGCAGCAATGAATATAATTTGATTTACAGTTCTTATTTTTCTTGTAATGTCCTTTTGGAACACAATTTTGGAGACCTTTCTTTACAGGTGCCTCTTTCTGAGGCAACTGGGTTCTTTACAAAATTTGGTAAAGATATTTTCCTGGAATTATGGCTGTTTTCTTTTTCTGGAGGTATGTAACCAAGCCCTTGTTTGTTATTTCAGATTTGATCCTTTTAAGCATAGGGCTAAAGATGTTTCTCTTAGTTAATTTTCTAACTGATTCTTTTAAATATAGATTTTCTTCAGTTAGAGTTTTTAATTTGTCTTCTAAACTACTGCTCTTTCTCGATTCTGAGCTTGATGATTTTGAGTTGTGCCTCTTCATTTCCTAAGTAGCCGCCATGGCTTTTCTTTGAATTTCTTGTGCTTCTTTTGGGACTTTTCTGGCTGACCAGTCTTTTTGAGTCTTGGACAACCTGGTCTCAGATGTCCAGGTTTTTGCATTCGTAGCAGACCAGTTCTTTTTTTCTTTCTCTTTCTTTTGAATCCTTCTTGATCAATTTTTCTCTTCTTTAGGAATCTTTGAAGCTTGGACAGAACTTCATCTACATCACTATCTTTAGATCCTACATTTTTGAGCTAGAAGAAGAAGAAGTGGAAGGAGCAGCTGCAACTTTAAGAGCATAGTAAATTTTTTCTTGGATGAGCTTTTAGAAAGTCGCTCCATATTAATTTTATGTGCCATGAGGGAATCTATTAAGTTATCAATAGAAAGTTTGGTCAAGCCGTGTGCGACGACCCTCCTTATACGGTACGATTATACAAATCCACATCGGTATAGTGAGTCCCGTCACAGTGGGACATTACCCAACACTAGTACACATGGCTGAGATGCTCATAAATATAGACATGGAGTAGTGGAAGTAAAAGAACTACTTGTCATTCATTTCATCATCCACATTTAACTACATGGTTCAAATAACAATTTTAAGAGAACTAAAGTCAACATAAATAAAATAACTAAAATCAGATTACATAGATCGTCCACAATTACATATAGTTCTATTACACTGCCTCATTACGTACTATGAAAGCAAAAGTCACAACGTCGACTCCACCAAGTACTCGCCACGCTCGGAGTCATTCTCCACTGTCTCCTCCAAAGGTGTCAGGCCACCAACTAAACATGTACGCCAAAGCAAGGAGTGAGTCTAAAAGACTCAGCAAATAACTCCATACACATCATTCATGCATACATCACAGTAGGTTCTACATACCAATTCACGAAGCAAAACATATAGCATGCTTGAACATTGATAAGAGACAACCTATCATGGTATTTCTACAAAATTTAAAACATATGGTACATGACTTAAGACATTCCAAAATAAATATCCTATCACATGCTTACTACTCATTCAATCACATTAAGCTACAACATGATAGCAACTAACATGGGATTCTCACATGCATAAAAGGAAACATTCCTATCATGGTTTCTACACATTCTTGCACATGCACACTATCATTTCATACACTTTAAGGTTGTTGTTATAACATTATTTTACATTAACATATCATGGATCACATTTCACAATCTAACACATTGGTTTCACATGTTTGCACAATTACTCATTCACATAGTTCTCTTTTTACACATTGCACGTTTACACATATTCACACTACACAATTTACACATATTCACATTCACATTTCACAATTTAGTGCCGTGACACACAGTCCAAACCACCATTAGAAGGACACATCATATAACACATACACATAACACATAGACGTCACCTGGGCAATATAGTGACGACTCTTGGACTGCGCAGACCGGGAGAACAAGTCTCCACCCTAACCAGTGGTACTTGTCCACCTCCAGGATTTCTTGCTAATGCCCTTAGGATCTTAACATATTGAACCTTCCCATGGGGACTTTTCCATGGTACGGTTCCACGGCCTTATATGGAAGCAGTATCACACATGCCACATTCTTACACATTACACATTCCGATTTTAACACACATATTACACATGATATACACATGTCTTTACATTTCTCACTTATACACATGGCTCTGTTTTCCTATTCATGATACTACTGCTGACATAAATCAAACATTCAGTACCTTACACTAATCAGGTTGAAACATACATAATCAACCATGTTCATAATAGCATGCGTTGAATACTCGTTTTCGCATAGAAATTTCATAGAGCACTCTACAGTTATCCAAATAACATGAGAATTTAACCACAAACTAATTTCAGGTTTATGATCACACATGCAAATTTTCATATTTTTCTGAGTCTTATTACATTTACAAAAATTAAAACATTCAATCTCATGCCATTATAATTCAATTTATCATGGAACATAACATGAATGTTCGATTTGACCGTTCACAGGTCTGTACCTATCATTCATAATGCCACAAAAATTTTCCCCAAAATTTTTGCACAACATGCAATTTTCCGAAGTTTTAAAACAATCTAGGCATGCTCTCTATTTTCTAATATAGAAATTATAACAAGTTTCATAATCATGGGGAAATTCCCAAATTTTCGGGACATGGACTGTCATGCATTTACATCATCTGGAAATTTTATGGAAGTCAAATTACACATGGATCATGCAAACAGTAAGCTACCATACCCATGATCTTCATTTCACATACATTTCACAGAATTCTAACAACTTAGATAAATCACAGAAAAGTATAAAAGTCTCACAAACACATTCCATTAACCATATTACATAACATATAGTGTTTACAATATATCCTCATGCGAAAACACATCGAAAATTTATCATATAGGAGGAGAGAACAGCTCACTGTTCTGTCCTGAAGAACTTAACAACACAGTCTGGCCGTTAAAGGAGATTAACGGCAATATCGTTGGCCGCTAATCAAAGAGCTTGACAGCAAGGGATCTTTCCGTCAAGTTCCGATCCGTGCAAAAGACGGACCGAACATCAAGTACAAGAAGAATGGGGAAATCTAGGACACGAAAAAATCTCATAAATATGATAGAAACCTCCTAGACACATACATGGATGAAGTGGGCGGGTTACTTGCCTCTTGTAAAATCTCCAAAGGGGTGAAAATGGGCGATGAAGCTCTCCTTGGGCAGTCCCAAGAAGCCTCCAAAACACCTTCACTCCATTTTCTGTGGTGTTGTAGCTTCCAGTCCGAGGTCGGGGAAGCCTCCTCCTATGTCCAAGCTAGCTTCTAGTCGCTGTAGATCGCCGGATGAAGCTCTAATCGCCGGATCTGAGCTCTCAAAGCTCACGTTTTCTCACAGGGCTTAGGGTTTCTCTCCTTCTCCTTGCAAAGAGCCAAGAGAGGGTCTTGGGGTTGTAAAAAGGGGTTTGTTTGTAGGAGAGAGACCTCTCAACTCACGCAGGGGGGGACGTCTCCCCAATGGTTGAGATAGCTTGCCCCCAAAATTTCGGGGTCTGCTACGCACTGAGTTTCAGAGAGCTAGACGTCCACATCCATGGCCGCCTACTGAAGTGTTAGCGTCCAACGATATGGACGTTGACTCACATGGACATCCACCAATGTTGACGCCAATTGGCCCTTCGGCTAGAGCTTAAAAACATGCAGATCCATGCTTACTCCATACATATATGTACATGAAACCTATGTAGTATAATGTATACACTACTACACCATGAAAACATCCAATATTCACAACTAATATACACATGCATACATAAGTACGACTAGCTAATATTGTACATAGATATCTACATATGCATATACAAGTTACACACAAACATGAATTCACATAAAATAGAATAAAATGACAAACAAATTCGAGGGCCTTACACCCTCTCCCCCTTTAGGAAACTTCGTCCTCGAAGTTTGAACGACACTACTCAAACAGAAGGGGATACTTCATCGTCATCGCATCCTCAAGCTCCCAAGTAGCCTCCTCTCGCGAGAAGTTCTGCCATAAAACCTTTACCGATGTAATACTCTTGCTCCAGAGATGCTGAACCTTCCGGTCAAGAATAGCTACTGGTTGCTCCACATACGACAGATCTGGCTGAATTTACACTGGCTCATGACTAAGCAAATGGGATGGATCTCGGACATACTTCCTGAGCATAGAAACGTGGAAAACAGGATGAACACTAGCCAAAGCTGGGGGTAAAGCTAGCTCATATGCCATGTTGCCCAGTCGTCTGAGAATCTCATATGGGCCAATGAATCTAGGGCTTAACTTACTATGCTTGCCAAACCTTACTACACCACGAGTAGGTGATATCTTCAAGAAGACATGCTCACCCGCCTCGAACTCCAAATCCTTCCTCCTGTTGTCGGCGTAGCTCTTCTGCCTATCCTGCGCCGCAACAAGCCTCTTCCTAATCAACTGAATTTTATCCGAAGTCTCCTGAACTAACTCCGGACCGATCAACTGCCTATCGCCAGTCTCCTCCCAACATAAAAGAGATCTACAGGGCCTACCATACAACGCCTCAAATGGAGCCATACCAATGCTCGCATGAAAGCTGTTGTTGTATGCGAACTCCTCTAAGGTAGATGACGCTCCCAATCATCCTTCCAATCCAGCACACACGCTCTCAACATATCCTCGAGCGTCTGGATAGTCCTCTCGGACTGTCCATCTATCTAGGGATGAAACGCCAAACTGAGCTTCAGCTCCGAACCTAACGCATCCTGAAGACCCTTCCATAATCTCGAAGTAAATCTCGGATCTCGATCCAAATGATCGACTTCGTCACACCATGCAATCTAACCACACTACTAACATACAATCTAGCTAAACTCTCAACCGACTGCTTCTTCTTCATAGGTAAGAAATGCACAGTCTTCGAGAATCTATCTACAACTACCCAAATCGAGTCATTGCCCCTTCTAGATCGAGGCAAACCCGAAACAAAGTCCATTGTGACAGCTTCCCACTTCCATACTGGGATCTCCATCCTTTGCATAAGGCCGGATGGTCGCTGTCGCTCGGCCTTCACTTGCTGGCATACTAAACACCTGGATACATAATCCGCCACATCCCTCTTCATGCCGGACCACCAAAATGACCTCTTCAAATCCTGGTACATCTTAGTGTTACCCGGATGAATAGAGAATCTCGACCTGTGAGCTTCTGCTAACACATGCTCACGGACATCTACCAAGTCAGGGACACACACTCGGTGATGGAATCTAATCATGCCATCCTCATCACGAGCAATGCCTACCTTGCCCACTAACTCTAGGAGTCTAGGGTCGGCTTTCTGCTACTCGATCACCTCATCCAATACTGAGGATCTAAGGGATAGCTGAGCTATGAAAGCCTGACACAACGATGGCTCTAACTCTGTCATCGAGCACGCCGCATCCTCCAACATCTTCCAATCCTGCTGGAGCGAAGACCTCTTCCTGCTCAGAGCATCCGCTACGACGTTCGCCTTTCCAGGATGATACTGAAGGTCGAAGTCGTAGTCTTTTAAGAACTCAATCCATCTCCTCTGCCTTAGGTTTAATTCCTTTTGGGAGAAAAGATACTTCAAGCTCTTGTGGTCAGTAAACACCTCAAATCTGACACCATAAAGATAGTGCCTCCAGATCTTTAGTGCATGAACCACTGCTGCAAGCTCCAAATCATGAGTCGGATAGTTCTTCTCATGCTCCTTCAACTGACGAGAAGCATATGCCACTACCCTTCCTTGCTGCATTAGCACACAACCTAAGCCAATCCAGACGCATCCGTGTAGATAGCAAAACCCTCTACACCGCTCGGCAAGACTAACACCGGAGCTGACGTGAGCTTAGTCTTCAACAATTGAAAACTACTCTCACACTTCTCGGACCAGACAAACTTCACTCCCTTTCTGGTGAGCTGTGTCAATGGGGCGGCGATGGATGAAAATCCCTCAATAAATCGCCGATAGTAACCAGCCATACCAATAAAACTCCGAATCTCCGAACGGTGCTTGGGAATATCCCAATCCATAACTGCCTGGACCTTTGCTGGTCAACTGCAACACCAGCACCAGAGATAACATGCCCTAGTAAATGAACCTCACGCAACCAGAAATTGCATTTACTGAATTTAGCAAACACTTATGCTCACGAAGAACCTCTAACACTACCCTCAAATGCTGACGGTGTGTGGCCTCATCCGGAGAGTAGACCAGCACATCATCAATGAACACTACAACAAAGCTATCTAAATAAGGCCTAAACACCCTGTTCATGAGATCCATGAATGCTACAGGGGCGTTGGTCAACCAGAAAGGAAGGACCAAAAACTCATAATGTCCATAACGGGTTCTAAATGCCGTCTTGGACACATCCTCACTCATAATCCTCAACTGATGATAACCAGATCGCAAATCAATCTTAGAAAAGACTGATGCATCTTGCAACTGGTCAAACAAATCATCAATGTGAGGCAAGGGATACCTGTTCTTCACTGTCACTTGGTTTAGCTTCCTATAATCGATGCATAACCTAAGTGATCTATCCTTCTTCTTTACGAATAAGACAGGTGCGCCCCAAGGGGAAACACTAGGGCAAATAAATCCCTTATCTAGCAACTCTTGCAACTGCCTCCTTAACTCGGCTAACTCCGCAGGTGCCATCCGATATGGAGCCTTTGAGATAGGAGAGGTGCCCGGAAGCAACTCTATGGTGAACTCTATCTCTGTATCCGGTGGCAATCCAGATAAATCATCGGGAAAAATGTTTGGAAAGTCCTGCACTACCTCGATCTTTGCAAGAGTAGGTGACTCATCAGCCTCAGGTACTAACACCACGCTGGCAAGAAAAGCGTCACAACCCTTGTTTACCATGCACATCGCCTTCACGGTAGAGATGACCAACTTTCCCGCCAAGTTCCTTGGCAAGGGATGAGAGAACTCATCCTCACCAGGAATGTGGAAAACAATCATCTTTCCACGACAATCTACTAACGCATAGTGCTCCTCTAGCCAATCCAGACCAAGAATAGCATCATAGTCCTTCATCTTTAGCAAGAAGAAACACCCTTCTAGGACTCTATCTTCAATGCACACAGGTAACGACGGAATGCACTTCCTAGTCGACACCGTACCCGCAGGTGTGTGTACAGACAAAGGGACCTCTAACACCTCAGACTCTATGGCTGACTCTAGAGCTAACTGCCTAGCGAACCGCTAGGAAATGAACGAGTGAGTGGCACCCGTATCAAACAAAACCCGAGCGTGCACACCTAGAAGTAAAACCGTACCTTCGGTGACATGCTCCGCCTGCTCGGCATCCTCTCGTGCTAGAGCAAACACTCGAGCTGGGGCTCGAGGCCTTCCTGGTCTTCCTGTAGCTGGCGCTGCTGGGGCTGCGCTCCACGCTGGACTCCCTACTGAAGTCTCGGACAATCCTTGATCTTGTGGTCGCTGCTTCCGCACTTCAAGCATTTCCCTGCAATCATCCACACTCCGTACTACCATGTGCCTTCCCGCAATGGGGACACTCCTTCTTCACACCAGGGAACGTTGAGAAGGTACTTGTGACTGCTGGTTGTACCGGACGTTGCGGTGCCTGGCACACTGCTTTCTTCTTGTCCTGCAGCTGGAACGTAGCTGCAGGCCTCTTCTGCGAAGCCTTCTTCTCCTCGAGATACTGCTGCATCTCGCCCTCCTGTCTACAAGTAGCACTAAGTGCCTCGTCCAAGGTACGATGGTCAAACGCCACTAGCCTCGTCCTCAGTGATGGCTTCAGGCCCCACGAACTTCTTTGCTTTCCTGCGCTCATCTGTCATGATATTAGGTGCATATTTAGATAATTCTACAAACCTGGCCTCATACTCAAGCACAGTCATGGGGCCTTGAGTGAAGGAGAGGAACTCCTGCTCCATCCTATCCTAGATATGCTCGGGGATGAATTTGGCTCGAAAGAGCCTCACGAACTCGTCCCAAGCAACTCAATAGCACCGTCCTCGAACTGGGTACGTAGTAATGAAGCCCACCACACATCAGCTCTCTCCTGTAACATAACCTTCGTAAGCACCAACTAAACAACTTCAACTTAACAGGGGATATAAAAAAATAAAACTAGCACATACCTGTAGCATATAGGTGGCTAAAGTAACCTTATCATCGTCCGCACACCTAATAGCCCGAAAGATCTTCTCGATCTCCCTCATCCAGCTTTCTGCTAGTACGGATCGCTCTCCCCCTTAAAAGAGGGTGGCAGCATCGTCTTGAATCTTTCCATGATGGAAGGTCCACCATGGTCCTGAGCTGGAACTTGAGCCTGCTACATCAAACAACAATTAATACACATTCAACATAACATCATACAATTAATAAAATAGACTACACTTTGATTGATTATGCTAACCTGAGCCTCCAACTGAGCCTGGAGTGTAGCCTAGGTGTGGCCTGTGTAGCGACCCTCATTATACCGGTATGGTTATACCAACCCACGTCGGTATAGTGAACGTTGCCACAGTGGGACATTTACCCAACAATAACATTCAGTTGAGATACACGTGAATATAAGAACAGAGTAGCGGAAACAAAAGAACCACTGTCTTCATTTCATTCATCATCCACATTTAACATACATGATTGCATTAACATTTAAGAACTGAAGTCCACATAATCCATATAAAAGAAGTGCTAAGATAAAATACATAGTTTGTCCAAGTTTACATGATAGTTCTAATACAATGCCTCAGTTACATACATCAAATATCAAAATGTCACAACTAAACTCCACCAAGCTAGCTACTCCCCGCGCTCGGAGTCGCTCTCCACGGTCTCCTCCAAAGGTGTGTCACCTACTACACCTGTACGCCGAAGCAAGTAATGAGTCTAAAAGACTCAGCAAATAACACTACATCTATCACACATGCACATATCATAGCAGTTTTTACATACCATTTACAAGACACATATGTAGCATACGTGACATTGAATTAACAACCTATCATGGTAATTCTATTAATGAACACATGATTCATGCTTTCAGATTTCCTAAATTAAAATCTCCTATCACATGTTCTCTAATCATTCCAACACATGAAAGTTCTACTTTCAATTAAGCTAAAACATGAAAGCAATTTAGCATGAATAGCTTACATACATGAAAGAAAACATTTCTAACATGGTTACTACTCATTCTTATACATGCACATAACCATTTTACATGCTTTAAGCTTGCTGTTTTGACATGGTTAAACACTTTACAATCTAACACATGAAAGCTACATTCTCATTCAACCACAACGTGAGAGTAACATATGTGGAATGGTTTACACATAAGTAAGGATTGTCCCTAGCATGGATTCTACGCATTGTACACATATAGGACATGATCATAACCACATTTATGTTGCTGTTCTAACATGATTTCAGATCATCATAACATGGATTTCAGTTTCACATCCTCACATTTTGGTTTCACCTTTTTACACAATTTCTAATTCACATACTTCACTTTTTACACATTGCACATTTACACATGTTCACACTACACAATTTGCACATGATCACAATCACATTTCACATTTTACACTTTAGTGCCGTGACACATAGTCTAAACCACCAAAGAAGGACACATCACATCACATACACATAGATGCCACCTAGGCAATACAGTGACGACTCTTGGACTGCGCAGACCTGGAGAACAAGTCTCCACCCTAACCAGTGGTACTTGTCCACCTCCAGGATTTCATCCTAATGCCCTTAGGATCACAACACATTGAACCTTCACATGAGGACTTTTCCATGGTACGGTTCCACAACCCTCTATGGAAGCAGTATCACACTTGGCACAGTTTTACACATTACACATATCGGTTTTTACACACATTTTACACATGACGCTCATATCTCATTCATTCTCTCATTCACAACATGACTCTATTTTTCCTAATCATGCCACTACAGATGACAGAAATTAACATTCAGGAAGCTTCACAATCAGGTTGGGTTGCACAGAAATTAAATCATTTCACAATGGCATGCATTAATTTCACGTTTTTGCATGGAAAATTTATATTACATTGTATAGTTGTCCAAACGACCTGAGAATTTAACCACATGTTGATTTCATGTTTAGGACCCACATGAAAATTTTCAGATTTTTCTGATCCAAAATGCAATTTCAGAAAATTTAACATAATTCCCATATTATTCGAAATTCAATTTATCATGGTGTATAACATAAAAGTTCAGTTTTAATAGAACATAACCCTGAACCTAATATACACAATACCACAAGAAATTTTCCTCGGATTTATTACACAACACACGATTTACTGGAAATTTAGCAATCCTACACATGTTTTCTATTTCCCAAGTATAAATTTTCAGTAAATCACATTGACGTGGGAAAATTCCAGAAAATTCAGAACAGAGACTGACGTATAGACATGATTCAACAAGATTAGGGCATCCTAATTTCCCACAGATTATTAGGATCATGGTGAACATACATGGCCATTCTTCCATATGCATTTTAAATAAATAATAACTCAACCATCCACAAAATAAATGTCCAACCATTCTCCCACACATTCCAACATTCACATTACGACATAATAGGTTTACAATATATCCTCATCGCAAAACACATCGAAAGTAATCATATATAAGGAGAGAACAGTTCACTGTTCTGCCTAGACGAACTTAACGGCCATCTCTGGCCGTTCCAGGAGTGGACGGCAAGATCGCTGGACGCACACGGGGAATCTTGGCGTCAAGGCATTGACGCCAAGTTCCTGTCTGTGCAGAAACATATACCGAACTCCAAATAACGGGGTGAATGGGGGATCCAGGACACGAGGAAAAATGTGTAAAAATCATAAAACCCTACTAGACATCTACATGGACGATAGGGGTAGGTTACTTGCCTCTTGAAAAAACTCCAAAGGATCTAAATGGCCGGAGAAGCTCTCCTTGGGCAGTCCCAAGAAGCCTCCACAATTGCTCTCCTCCGGGTTCTATGTCGATGCAGAAACCAAGCCACGGTTGGGGAAGTCCTCCCCGATGTTCTAGCTACCCTCCTAATGTAGTAGGTTGCCGGATGAAGCCTTGAATCGCCGGATTGAAGCCTCCAAAGTTGAGTCTTTGTGCAGCTCCGAGCTAGGGTTTTCTCTATCTCTTGAAAGAGGTCAAGAGAGGTTTTCTGGTTGCAGAGGGGTGAAGTCTTATAGCAAAGAGGCCCCTCAACCCACGCAGGGGCTGATGGGAAGGCTCAGAGCCGTTGGGGACAGCTCCCCAATGGGTGAGCTAGCTTGCTCCCGAAATCCGGGCTCTGCAACGCATGCAGGTCAGAGAAATTAACGTCCACATCGCTGGACGCTGAATTTAGTGTTGGCGTCCACATGGTTGACGCCGACACAACACAAACGTCCATTGATGTTGACGCCAAGTTGGCCTTCGGCCAGAACTCAAAACATGCAGAAACCATGCACAACTTGTACCTATATATGTGCCATATGTATACTATCATGTACATACCATCACCATACAATTCATACACTATTTACATCTAATTTATACACATGCATGCATAAGTATACTAACTAGTACTTACGTAGATATTTACATACGTACATACACAAACATGAAGTATTCACATGCAATACAAATAATGCAACAAATTCGAGGGCCTTACACCCTCTCCCCCTTAAAGAAACTTCGTCCTCGAAGTTAGAACGACAGTACTCAAACAAAAGGGGAGACTTCTTCTTCATCGCATCCTCAAGCTCCCAAGTAGCCTCCTCTCGCGAGAAGTTCCGCCAGAGAACTTTCACTGACGCAATACTCTTGTTCCGGAGATGCTGAACCTTCCGGTCAAGAATAGCTACTGGTTGCTCGACATACGACAGATTTGGCTGAATCTCCGCTGGCTCATGACTAATCACATGAGA
This sequence comes from Colocasia esculenta, assembly GCA_014218235.1. NCBI lineage: Eukaryota > Viridiplantae > Streptophyta > Magnoliopsida > Alismatales > Araceae > Colocasia > Colocasia esculenta. Next base: position 24,971 of record JACBKR010003399.1, read on the forward strand.
CGGATCTCGGACATACTTCCTGAGCATCGAAACGTGGAAGACGGGATGAACACTAGCCAAAGCTGGGGGTAATCCTAGCTCATATGCCACGCTGCCCAAACGTCTGAGAATCTCATATGGGCCAATAAATCTAGGGCTCAGCTTACTATGCCTGCCTAATCTGACAACACCTCGAGTAGGCGATATCTTCAAGAAGACATGATCACCCACCTCGAACTCCAAATCTTTCCTCTTGATGTCGGCATAGCTCTTTTGCCTATCCTGAGCCGCAACAAGCCTCTTCCTGATAAGTTGGATCTTATCCGAAGTTTCCTGCACTAACTCCGGACCGATCAGCTGCCTATCACCGGTCTCCTCCCAACATAAAGGAGATCTGCAGGGCCGACCATACAACACCTCAAATGGAGCCATACCAATACTCGCATGAAAGCTGTTGTTGTATGCAAACTCCACAAGAGGTAAATGACACTCCCAATCATCCTTCCAATCCAAAACACACGCTCTCAACATATCCTCGAGCGTCTGGATAGTCCTCTCGGACTGTCCATCAGTCTGGGGATGAAACGCCAAACTGAGCTTTAGCTCCGAACCTAAAGCATCTTTAAGACCCTTCCACAAACTCAAAGTGAATCTCGGATCTCGATCCGAAATGATCGACTTCGGCACACCATGCAATCTAATGATACTGCTAACATACAATCTAGCTAAACTCTCTACTGACTGCTTCTTCTTCATTGGCAAGAAATGAGCAATCTTTGAGAATCTATCTACAACTACCCAAATCGAGTCATTTCCCTTTCTAGATCGAGGCAAACCCGAAACAAAGTCCATAGTGACAGCTTCCCACTTCCACACTGGGATCTCCATTCTTTGTACCAGGCGGATGGTCGCTGTCGCTCGGCCTTTACTTGCTGACACACCAAACACCTAGACACATAATCCGCTACATCCCTTTCATGCCAGACCACCAAAAGGATCTCTTCAAATCCTTGTACATCTTAGTGTTACCTAGATGAATAGAGAATCGCGATCTGTGAGCCTCCGCTAACACATGCTCACGGACATCTACCAAATCAGGGACACAAACACGGTGATGAAATCTAATCACACCGTCCTCATCACGAGCAATGCCTGCCTTGCCCACTAACTCTAAGAGTCTAGGGTCGGCTTTCTGTTGCTCGATCACCTCATCAAAACCGAGGACCTAAGAGATAACTGAGCTACAAAAGCCTGGCATAGCGATGGCTCTAACTCAGTCAACGCGCAAGCCGCATCCTCCAACATCTTCCAATCCTGCTGGAGAGATGACCTCTTTCTACTCAGAGCATCCGCTACGACATTCGCCTTCCCAGGGTGATACTGAAGGTCGAAGTCATAGTCCTTCAAGAACTCAATCCATCTTCTCTGCCTCAGGTTTAGTTCCTTTTGGGAGAAAAGATACTTCAAGCTCTTGTGGTCGGTAAACACCTCAAATCTGACACCATAAAGATAGTGCCTCTAGATCTTTAGTGCATGAACCACTGCTGCGAGCTCCAAGTCATGAGTCGGATAGTTCTTCTCATGCTCCTTCAACTGACGAGAAGCATAAGCCACTACCCTTTCTTGCTGCATTAGCACACAGCCTAAACCAATCCGAGACGCATCCGTGTAGATAGCAAAACCCTCTACACCGCTCGGTAAGACTAACACCGGGGCTGTCGTGAGCTTAGTCTTCAACAATTGAAAACTACTCTCACACTTCTCGGACCAAACAAACTTCACTCCCTTTCTGGTGAGCTGGGTCAATGGGGCGGCGATGGATGAAAATCCCTCAATAAATTGCCGATAGTAACCAGCTAAACCAATAAAACTACGAATCTCCGAAGGGGTCTTGGGAATCTCCCAATCCATAACTGCTGGACCTTTGCTGGATCCACTGCACACCAGCACCGGAGATAACATGCCCGAGGAAATGAACCTCGCGCAACCAGAAATCGCACTTGCTGAACTTAGCGTATAGCTTGTGCTCACGAAGAACCTCTAACACTACCCTCAAATGCTGACGGTGTGTGGCCTCGTCCGGAGAGTAGACCAACACATCATCAATAAACACTACGACAAAGCTATCTAATAAGGCCTAAAACCCTGTTCATGAGATCCATGAACGCTGTAGGGGCATTGGTCAATCCGAAAGGAAGGACCAAAAACTCATAATGTCCATAACGGGTTCTAAACGCCGTCTTGGACACATCCTCACTCCGAATCCTCAACTGATGATAACCGGATCGTAAATCAATCTTAGAAAAGACTGATGCATCTCGCAACTGGTCAAACAAATCATCAATATGAGGTAAGGGATACCTGTTCTTCACAGTCACTTGGTTCAGCTTCCTATAGTCAATGCACAACCTAAGTGACCCGTCTTTCTTCTTGACGAATAATACAGGTGCGCCCCAAGGGGAAACACTCGGGCGAATAAATCCCTTATCAAGCAACTCTTGCAACTGCCTCCTCAACTCGGCTAAATCTGCAGGTGCCATCTGATATGGAGCCTTCGAGATAGGAGAGGTACCCGAAGGCAACTCTATGGTAAACTCTATCTCTCTATCCGGTGGCAATCCAGACAAGTCATCAGGAAAGACATCTGGAAAATCTTGCACTACCTCAATCTCCACAAGAATAGGTGACTCATCAGCCTCTGGTACTAACACCACGCTGGCAAGAAAAGCGTCACAACCCTTGTTTACCATGCACATCGCCTTCATGGCAGAGATGACTAACTTTCCCGCCAAGTTCCTTGGCAAGGGATGAGAGAACTCGTCCTCACCAGGAATGCGGAAAACAATCCTCTTCCGACGACAATCCACTAACACATAGTGCTCCTCTAGCCAATCCAGACCAAGAATAGCATCATAGTCCTTCATCTTTAGCAAGAAGAAACACCCATCTAGGATTCTAACCTCAATGCACACAGGTAACGACAGAATGCACTTCCTAGTCGATACCGTACCTACAGGGGTGTGCACAGACAAAGAGACCTCTAAATCCTCAAACTCTACACCTGACTCTAGGGCTAACTACCTAGCGAACCGCTCGGAAATGAATGAGTGAGTAGCACCCGTATCAAACAAAACCCAAGCGTGCACACCTAAAAGTAAAATCGTACCTTCGGTGACATGCTCCGCCTGCTCGGCGTCCTCGCGCTCTAAAGCAAACACTCGAGCTGGGGCTCGAGGCCTTCCTGGTCTTCCTGTAGCTGGCGCTGCTGCCGCTACTGCTGCTAGGGCTGGCGCTCTGCGCTGGACTCCCTGCTGAAGTCTCAGACAATCCTTGATCTTGTGGTCACTGCTTCCGCACTTCAAGCACTTTCCCATAATCATCCAACACTCGGAACCACCATGTGTCTTCCCACAGTGGGGACACTCTTTCTTCACACCAGGGGAATGTACAAAGGTACCTGAGAACTGCCGACTGCCACTGATCGCTGCTGTGTCGGGTACACCTCTTTCTTCTTGTCCTGCCGCTGGAACGTAGCTGCAGGTCTCTTTTGCGAAGCCTTCTTCTCTTCAAGGTATTGCTCCATCTCACCCTCCTGCCTACACGCAGCGCTGAGGGCCTCGTCCAAAGTGCGGTGGTCAAACGCCACGAGCCTCGTCCTCAGTGATGGCTTCAGGCCCATCACGAATTTCTTTGTCTTCCTGTGCTCATCTGCCACGATATGCGGTGCATATTTAGAGAGTTCAGAAAATCTTGCCTCATATTCTAGCACGGTCATGGAGCCTTGAGCCAAAGAGAGGAACTCCTGCTCCATCCGTTCTTGAATATGCTCGGGGACGAACTTGGCCCGAAAGAGCCTCACGAACTCGTCCCAAGCAACATCAATTGCTCCGTCCTCAAACCGGATACGCAGCAATGAAGCCCACCATACATCAGCTCTTTCCTGCAGTACACCGTTCATAAGCACCATCTAACAAATCTAGCTTAACAGAACATACAAGCATATAAACTAAAGCATACCTGTAGCATGTAGGTGGCTAATGTGACCTTATCCTCATCTGCACACCTGATGGCTCGGAAGATCTTTTCTATCTCCCTCATCCAGCTTTCTGCCAACAATGGGTCGCTCTCCCCCTTAAAAGAGGGTGGCAGCATCCTCTTGAATCTTTCCATGGTAGAAGGTCCACCATGGTCCTGAGCTGGTACTTGAGCCTGCTACAGTACACAACAAGCAATACACAATCAACATATATCGCATAATCAAATAAAATAGACTATTAATCATTTTATTAGTCTTACCTGAGCCTCCAACTGTGCCTGGAGTGCTACCTGAGTATGAGCCTGCGTCTGCATGGCTTGCACCAAACCTTGCATGAATACTCCATAATCCACAGGCGGCGGTGGGGGAAGTACAGGACCCTGCGGTGCCAGGGCTGCTGCTCCGCCCGCTTGTCACGTCTCGGCTCGTCCTCACGGGCCGGCGCTCCGCCACGCCTACCTCTCGAAGCCATGGCTGTAATAAATTTCAGCCACCATTAGCTAGGTACTAAGTTTTCTAACTATTTTCTTATCTCATTTCCACTTCTTATTAGTGTTTTCTACACATGTGGACATACTTAGCATGCAATGGGGATGAAGACATGTATATATATT
>JACBKR010003400.1:0-29517 GCA_014218235.1 Colocasia esculenta
TGCCTTCAGAACGCGACGCCTCAATATGGCGTGTTCTGAAGTAGAACATGACGAGTCAGGCTGTTGCATTCTGAACGTTACACCCTGATCCGTCGCCTTCACAAATGGAGCCAAACTTCAGGGTTCCATCCCCGGTAACCCCATGCAAACCATGCAAACGTCCATGTAAAGTAGTTATAATCGCTCTAACCATTACACTAGCAAGCCATTTAACATCTACAGGTCATTCCATGGATTAAACATGTTAAACACATGATCTATAACAAGAACAAGGTAGAATCTCCCTACCCATGCGAAGTACGTGAGAAACGAAGACAGTCAGCATTTCCCCCACTCTGTACCACGTCCTCGCAATGAGAACATGCCGAAACCACCTCCAAAACCCCAAATCGCCAAAGAACCACCGCAAATCCCTCTCCTGGCCGAGCAGAGCTTTTTGAGCTCTGTTTGGCCATCCTAGGTTCTTAACCCTTCAGAGTTAAGAACGCGACGCACCTGGCTATCGCGATAAGAACGCGACGGCATCGTCCGTCGCCTTCTCACCGCTGATGCCAACAGGCTGCCCTGTGTGTGCCATACGGCGGACATGCAACCGAATGACCCCAAACAGCGGCGACATGAACGCGATGCCCTGTACTGTCGGGTTATGAACGTGACGTTCACCCCCGTCGCGTTCACAGACAATGAACCAGTGGGCGCCCTGGGTCTGAATTCTCGGCCACAATGCCCAAATAACCTGCGAAACACTTAAACACAAACCAAAGGCCACACAGTGGCCACTGAACCAATAAACCTAGATTCCGAATGACCACTATGCTATACTACTATCACGTAAAAGAAATTTGTACTCGAAATTTAAGAAGAAATGTCAACATATAACTTACAATAAATATGCATGGTACTATCACCTAAAAGAATTTAAAAGCTTACTCAAACAAGTATGGATAAGCTTTCATCATTTCCTCTACTAATTCCCATGTGTCTTCTCCATTTTGTCTATTTTCCCATCTGATTTTTTCTAAATCAATCTCTTTGTTTCTCAGTTTTTGGGTTCTTCGTCCTGTAATCTATACCGGATACTCTAGCATTGACATATATGGTTTCAAATCATTTTGGGTGTAGCTGACTATCTGGGAAAGATCTCAAATGTAGCTTCTGAGCATAGAAACATGGAACACATCATGTGCATCTTGAAGTCTGCTGGGAGATCTATTATGTAAGCTGTTTCACAAATTCTTCCAAAATCTGAAATGGACCAACATATCTTGGACTCAATTTACCTTTTCTGCTGAACCTTAGCACACCTTTTGTAGGAGAAACTTTTAGAAACACATAATCACGAACTTCAAACTGTAATGGTCTGCGCTTGGTATCTGCATAGCTCTCCTGACAACTCTGAGATGTTTGAAGCTTTTCCTTAATAAATTTGACCATTTCTGAGCACTGTTGAATCAATTCTGGTCCCATGACTTGCCTTTCACCTACCTCATGCCAATTCAATGGTGTCCTACACGGTCTTCCATATAGAACTTCATAAGGTGACATTCTGATACTTGCATGATAACTGTTGTTATAAGTAAATTCTACCATACCCAATTGGTGCTCCTAAGCACCTCCCCATACTAAATAGCAAGCTCACAACATGTCTTCTATGGTTTAAATTGTCCTTTTTGTTTGTCCATCTATCTGTGGATGATAGACTAAGTTATACCACAATTCAGTACCAATTACTCTTTGTAAACTTATCCAGAACCTGATGTAAACCTGGGATCTCTAACTGAGACAATTGTCACTGGAATTCAATGCAATGGTACTATTCTGTCCACATATAATCTAGCTAGTCTGTCCACAGTCCATGACAAACTCACAGTCAACAATCTGCATACCTTAGTCAATCTGTCCACAAAAACCAAATTCCATTGTGACCTATTGCTATTCTGGGTAACCCTACTACAAAATCCATAGCTATGTCACCATTTCCATTGTGGAATAGGCAATGGCTACATAATCTCCCTGCCCTCTGATGCTCTGCTTTTACCTACTGACATACCAAACATCTGATATAAACTCTGCTATTTCCTTTTTCATATTCGGCCACCAAAAGTGCTTTGTCAAATCTTGATACATTTTTGTGCTGCCTGGATGAATAGTATACCTGGACCTGTGAGCCTCCTCCAATACCTTCTGCCTCACCTCAGCTTCTGCTGGAACATACAATCGGCCTTTAAGTCTAACAACACTATCATCATCAAGTGTAACCTCTTCCATTCTGACAATATCTACTAGATTCTCATCTGTTTTCTAGGCTCTACTATTTGTCAATACAATGAAGGTTCCACTGCACTATTTGCTAGCACTGCTCACTGCTGATTATTGGGTACAAATAGTGAGTTCTCTACTACATCTTTATATAACTTCCATTCTTTAATCATCATCTGGCTCAAAATTGCCTTTCTACTCAGTGCATTTGCAACAACATTGGCTTTACCGGGTGATATGCTAAGATGAAATCATAATCTTTCAAACATGGTTGGCCAAACTGCACCGTACCGGTGTGGTTTAGCCAAGCGCACCATGCCATGGCTCATCCGAGCCATGGCACGGTCGGGTCACCCTAATGGGGTGACCCCGGCATGCCGCAGTGGCACGCCGCGGTATGCCACGAACCGGTACGGTCTGGTCCGTGGCAGGTCTTTTTTTTTTTTTTAACTTCCCCTCTCACATTCGGTGTACCTAAGGGGTCTAAATGGGGTCTAATTGAGATGAAATTTCAAACATAAGCTAATTAAGAGATTACAAATTATAGTAATTTTAGTTTAATTTTTTAAATTAATTTTTTGTTAAGTAAATATTGTCTTATAAATTATTAGATCGACTTAATTTTGACATCTAAGGGATCTAAATGGTGTCTAATTGAGATAAAATTTCAAACATAAGCTATTAGGAGAGATATACAATTATAGTAATTTTAATTTAATTTTTTAAATTGATTTTTTGTCAAGTAAAAATTGTCCCAAAAATCATTATGTCAGCTTAATCTCAACATCTATGCATCAATAATTTTTAATATTTATATTTCTAAAATAGTATATTTTTCTGGTAATTATGATGACTTTAGATTTGACTTTTTTTCAGAACCGAATGCATCCCGTCGAAGTGCGCACAATCAAAGATAGTACCCATGGTTCGTCGTACATGGCAAAGGCTCTCGCGAGCCTAGGCGTACCGTACCGTGCTCTCGCGAGCCCAGGCATAGTCGGATCATCCCAATGGGGTGACCTGGGCGTGCCGTGGCACGCTGCTGACCGCACATCCAGTAAATCTTTTTTTTTCATTCCTCCTCACATCCAGTACCTTTAATGGGTCTAAATGGTGTCTAATTGAGATAAAATTTTACACATAAACTAATTAAAATATGATACAAATTATAGTAATTTTATTTTATTGTTTTTTTTATTTCAAGTAAAAATTATCCCAAAAATCATTAGGTCGACTTAATCTCAACATCTATGCATCAATTCTCTTGATATTTATATTTTTAGAATTATTACAATTTTCTAGTAATTATGATGATTTCAGATTTGATTTAATTTTCGGAACTAAATGTCGTCCCGTTGAAGTGCATAGAGGTATGTCGTACCGCGACAAACCTGTGTGCACTTAGGGGTCTAAATAGTGTCTAATTGAGATGAAATTTCAAACATAAGCTAATTAAGAGATGATATAATTATAGTAATTATAGTTTAATTTTGTAAATTAATTTTTTGTCAAGTAAAAATTGTCCCAAAAATTATTAGGTCGACTTAATCTCAACATCTATGCATCAATAATTCTTGATATTTTATATTTTTAAAATCAGTACATTTTTTAGTAATTATGATGACTTCAAGTTTGACTTTATTTTTGGAACTGAATGTCGTCTCGTTGAAGTGCACACAATCAAAGATAGTACTAGAATTATATTAATAATATAAACATTTTCTAAAATTAAAGATAATTATGTTTTATATAAGTGATCATGTCTTACATATAATTACTATCTCTTTTAATTTCTTAGTGTCATATTAATATTTTGTTATAAATTCTAAGACGTTACAGTTTTGTTTCTGTTTTCGGATTCTTGGTGTTGATCTAATGGAATACATTGGTCATATCATGAACAACTTTCATGAAGAGCTTAAAGATTGGATCACCCTCGTTTAGGCTGTAGAGAGGCCGCACTCACTACTAGTTTGGATCACGATATGAGAGATAAGGTCAAGAATAATCCACTGTATCTTTAAGCACAGACCTTCATAATGTGATTCTAGTTGAAGCTCGTAGAGGATGTCGTGGGGAACAACTTCATGAAGAAGTCTCGAAGAGATATGCCCTCGTTTGAGATGTGGAAGGCATGATAATCCTGTATATGTAGATCATGATATGAGAGAGAATGTAAAGAATAATCTGCTATAACTTTGTGCACAGACCACCAATTAAGGTGATTCTACTTCGATGACGTAGCTGAAGAAGAGTAGAAAACTTGATGAAGACCTCGTGAGCATATCATCCCCTTTTCATGTTGTAGAAGGCGTGATATCCCAGATGGTTCTGGAGGATATGAGAGAGAAAGGGGAGAGAGAAAGGGTGCAACATTGAGAATGACTTCTCCTCTAGCTTTGGGGCGATGGGGGTTGGTGAGCAGAGCCTCCAGGGGTCTTTTCACGTGGTGGTAGCCTTTTCCTATCCTATAGAGTCCTAGGATGTGTTTAAGAGAGAGAGAGAGAGTACAATCTCGAATTAGAGAAAGAGTCCATGCATGAGAAGAGATGGAGAGTCTATCTTGAGTTTGGATGGAGAGTCTTCTTTTGAAGTTTGCTCATTTTAAATATTCATCAATTCACAAACTAAATAAATAAATAAATAAATAAATAATCCCTTTCCCTACCGTATCTCAATGGTACGATACCGTACCGTACCACAGAGAATGTGGTACGGTCGATCCGGGCGGTACGACAAACCTTGCTTTCAGATACTCCATCCATCTGTGCTGCCTCAAATTCAAATCCTTCTGTGAGAAGATGTACTTTAAGCTTTTATGATCTGTAAAAATTTTAAATCTCTCTCCATACAAGTAGTGCCTCCACAATTTCAATGCAAAAACTACTACTACCAATTCTAAATGATCTGTGGGGTAATTGTCTTCATGCCACTTCAGTTGTCTTGATGCATATGCCACTACCTTTCCATGTTGCATTAATACCGCTCCAAGTCCTCTTCTGGATGCATCAGTATACAACACAAATCCTCCGCTGCCTGATGGTATTTCCAATATGGATGATGTAGTAAGCCTTTTCTTCAATTCTGCAAAGCTTCGCCGACTATCTGAAGACCACACAAAGGGCACTTCTTTTCTGGTCAATCTTGTCATTGGTGTTGACAATCTTCGAGAAATCCTAGATGAATCGTCTGTAGTATCCTACCAAACTAAGGAAACTTCTGATTTCTGATACTGTTTTCGGCTCTTTCCACTTCATAATAGCTTCAACCTTTGTTGGATCTACTGCTACACCTTCTCCTGAGATTACATGGCCCAAAACTGAATTTTCTTTAACCAGAACTCATATTTACTGAACATAGCATACAACTGGTGATTCCAAAAAGTCTGCAATGTAATCCTCAGATGTACTGCATGCTCCTCCTCTGATGTCGAGTACACTAATATATATAAGGGTGAAATATTATATTAAACAAATTCATAAATGATGTTGGTGCATTGGTCAGTCCAAATGGCATAACCAGAAACTCATAGTGCCCATATCTGGTCCTGAAAGTTGTCTTGTCAATATCTTCTTCCTTAATCCTCAGCTGATAATATCCTGATCTCAAATCAATCTTAGAGAATACCCTGACTAATTGTAACTGATCAAACAAATCATCAATTCTGGGAAGTGGATACTTATTCTTGATGGTGACCTTGTTCAATTGTCGATAATCTATACACATTCTCAAGCTGTCATCATTCATTCTGACAAACAATACCAGTGCTCCCCATGGTGAGTGACTGGGTCTAATAAAACCTTTCTCTAACAATTCTTGAATTGCTTCTTCAATTCCTTCAACTCTGCTGGTGCCATCCTATAAGGTGCTTTTGATATTGGCATACTGCCTAGCTGTAATTTCACTGTGAAATCCACCTCCCTATGTGGAGCTAACCCTGGCAATTCTTCTGGGAACACATATGCAAATTCCTTAACCACTGGTACCATTTCTACAGACTTGCCTGACTCAACTAAACTGACTGAAGTAAGATAAGCTACACACCCAGCATTGATCAACCTCCTAGCCCTAAGTGCAGAAATAATAAACTTAGGAGTGTAAAACATCATAGCTTGGAATTCAAACATAGTCCACTGGGTCAACAGAATTTAACTCTCTTCTTCCTACAGTCCACCACTGCCCCATAAGCTTCTACTCAATCCATACCCAAAATCACATCATATTCTTTCAACTATAGTGCATACAATCTTGCTGGCAACAGATTCCCTTGTACTATTATCAGAACTTCATCTAAATAACAAGAGGTGAGCATAAAACCACCAGAAGGAATCTCCAAACTAACTCACACTGCCTTTCCTCTAAGGGGTGAACCATACTATCCATGAAATCTTCAAAATAAATGAATGCGATGCACCTGGATCAATCAATACTCTAGCAGAAAATTCAAAGACAGGTAATATACCTTCAATAAGGTTAGATGCCTCTGCTTGTGCTCTGGTAACACCCATAGCTCGTCCTCGTTCCCTCTGGAAAGGTGGACCTCTACCTCAATTTGCTATTGGCTACTAGGATGATTGCTGCTGCTGTGCCCTTTGCCATAGCTATGCAGACAATTTCTGACTAAATGCCCTGGCTGCCCACAATTATAACACCTGAAACTTGGAAACGCTGTGGGCTGCCCTGTTGTGCTCTGCTGTGACTCCTCTGGAGCTGGTGTAAAACCTAGGCCCTGCTGAAAACCCGGCTGGAAACCCTGCTGCCTACCACCACCTCGTCCTCTGAATATCTTCTTTAATTTGTTACCCCACTTAGCAATTCTAGATGATGATGATGCCCCAGGGTGGCTACCCTTATTAATACCTGTGGATTATTGTGAAAGCCGAAAGCTACCTGTCCCTCTTGACTGTCTAGCCTGCATAGTCCTCTCAAGAATAGCCGCCCTCTGCGCTGCTTCCTCCACCGTCTGCACCTAAGGGGAATCACCGCATCTTGTAGCTCTGGTCGCAATCCTCAAATAAAATAATCCACCATCATAGCATTATCTGTGACCACATAGGGTGCATATCTACTCAATGTCATAAACCTCATCTAATATTCTAGTACTGACAAATTTCCCTGCTACAATGTTCTGAACTGCTCTCTCTTTGCTTGTTGTATTTGGACTAGAAAGAATGTATCATTAAATACCCCCAAGAGCTCTAGCCAGGTGATGGTGTCCTCTGTTCTTCCAGAAAACACTGTTTGCATCTTTAATCTCCACCACTCTTGTGCAAATCCCTGCAACTGGTACGTAGCTAGAATCACCCTATCAGCCTGTGGACATCTCATGGTAACAAAAACTCTCTCTATCTCATATACCCAATGCTCTACTATATCTGGATTTAAGCCTCCGGAGTAAGCAGGTGGCTGCAACCGTAAAACCACTCTACTAGTGCCGTAGACTCCCCTGCATTAGCTGGTCGTGTGGTACTTCTGGAAGTATAGGTACAACAGGTGGTACTTCGAATCCCGGTGGTGGTGGGGGTGGTGCTACTAGTACTGCCTCCTCTATGATCTGGGGTGCCACAACTGCTGGCTGTACTGGTGCTGCTGATCTAATCTTGTCTGAATCTCTGTAATGCTTTCCCATAACCTCTCAATTACCTGATGTGTAGTCTCCTGGCTCATCTCCCCCACTTCCCCAATCTCTCCTATCTTCCATTTCTAACTGCACATTCATCATTCCAACCACAAAACATGCAAACACATCAATACAAAACTAGGCCAACTACCAGCAGTGGACTAAAGTAGAGACTATGCTATGTAAATTTTCGATTCCTTTATATTAACACGGACCTTGCTCTGATACCAACTGTAGCGGTCCTTGCCATTCAAACACATTAACCTAATAACGAGCTTGACCTGACTCCGCCTCCCGTGAATGAATCGTAGCCTCTCAAGGGATATCATTCACATGTCGTTGGAAATATAAAGAAACAACTCAAATATATATAAGATTCCACATCTCACAAATATTTACATGAAATATACAATGCCTTCACAGACAGAGCCCTAACTCGGGGTCCATCCTGGTAACCCATGCAAATTGTGCAAACATCCATGTAAAGCAGTTATAATCGCTCTAACCATTACACTAGCATGCGATTTAACATCTACAACTTATTCCATGGATTAAACATGCTAGACACACGATCTATAATGAGAAACAATGTAGAATCTCCCTACCCATGCAAAGTACGCGAAGAATGACGATAGTTCAGCGTTTTGCTTGCTCCGTACCACGTCCTCGCGACGAGACATGATGAAACCAGCTTCAAACCCTAATCGCCAAAGAACCACCGTAAAAACCCCTCTCCGGCCGAGCTGAGCTTTCTGAGCTCTGTTTGGCCGACCTAGGTTTTAATCTTTCAGAGTTAAGAATGCGACGCACCTGACTATAACAACAAGAATGTGACGGCATCGTCTATAGCATTCTCGCCACTGACGCCAGCTGGCTGCCCTGCGGGCACCACGCAGTGGACATGCAGAATGAGCCCAAACAACAGCAACATGGATGCGACGCCCTGGACCGTCGCGTTAAGAACGCGACGTTCACCCCCGTCGCGTTCACAGATAATGAACCAGTGGGTGCCTGGGCCTAAATTCTTGACCCACAATGCCCAAACCACCTGCAAAACACTTCAAACACAAACTAAAGGCCACACACTAGCCACCTGAATCGATAAACCTCGGTCTGAACAACCACTATGCTACACTTTCACCATACCACCTTCCAGAAATTCTGCCTGGATCACAGCATAAGGTGCCCTTGTCGCTTGGCACGACTTGGTTTCTCCCAGCCTAGTCTTTTAGCATGGGACAGTTGGGAATGTGATGATCGCGGCTTTCGCAATGTAGGCAAGCACTGGCCTTCTTCCAGCACTCGTCCGCGTGGTGTCCTAATTTGTTGCAAAATTTGCAATTCTCCATGATTGGTTGCTCTTCCACCTTGATCTTCTTATTATTGCCAATGTCGTTTCCTCCATTCATCCTCTTATTACCGTTGTTTCCGGGTGAACAGTCCCAGTAGTGTGGGGTGCTTCCTTCTTTACATGAATTGGCCTTACTACTTCTTTCCCTTTGAATCCTTCCTGCTTCGCTAAGGTATCTGTAACACCCCAAATAATATATATTAAAAATGGAGAAAAAGGTAATGATTTTGTTCATTAAACATCACTTTCATGAGACATAATATACTTAATTTAGGATTATTCTTATTTAAATAATTCTAGTGTTGTTTTTTAGACATGCGCACTCTGATAGGGCGCCACTAGAATTCAGTAACAGAATTGACATCCAACAACACCATAATTCTCAGAAAAATGTGTTGATTTTATTGACATAAATAACCTGAATTGTTGTTGAACAAATATCGAGATTAAGTCGACACAATAATTTTTTGGGTAATTTTTACTAGACCAAAAATTATTTCCAAAAATTAAAATAAAATAATTATAATTGGTAAAATCATTCAGTAACTTATGTTTGAAATTTCAACCTCATTAGACATCCTTTAGATACAAAAATATAAGGACAAAGGGTCCAGATGATTTAGCTCCCAATTACATAACCCCTTTTCAGAAACTTTTTGCTTACGTAGCCTTGGCTAAGTAAGACATCTATCTCTTGTGTAGGTGAGTTACACGTATCATAATATGTGTTAAGGACACTGGTAAATGGCTATGTTGTAAAAAGAGAGATTTTACGGCAACAAGTGTATGGTTACGTGTCGTACATGCACAAAACCTAAAAAATCTATTTATGCCTTCCCTTGCTCACTCTTAAGAGTGTTTGCCCACTAGTGTTCTGTACTACTGCTGCTCCTGCTGTTGCTGGAGCTACTACTCTTCTGTTGCTGCTGTTGTTGTTGCTGTTGTTGCTGTTGATGCTACTGATATTGTTGTTGTTGTTGCTACTGCTACTGCTGTTGTTGCTGCTACTATGGGTGCTACAGCTGCTACTGCGGCTGCCCTTGTTGTAGGATTCTCTTACAAGGAGAAGAGGAGGTTTTTCGTTTCTTCTGAAGTCAAGTAGGATTTTCCTTCCTCTTGTTCCCTCCTTCTATTAGAATCTTTAAGACTAAGCATCTACCTCTGGCATTACCCTTGACTTGTGTTCAGTAAGCTGTTTAGAAGTGTGAATTCATTCTTTTTCTTCCACTCTGTTCATATCTTTAGCTATTGTTCATGTACATTTGATGTGCGTTTTCTTCCAATTTCTAGAAATAATCTCATGAAGGATTTATATATATTTTCTCCCTTCCATAAGTCCCCCCATCATTCATACTGTGAAGATCTCCTCTCTTCATCCTACTAAGTTGTTTTCTTTTCATTATGAAATGTTATGTAAGAAAAGTACTCAAGACCCACAAACCATTGATTATTTTTCATAGGAAAAAGTATAAACCCTTAGAAAGTGTCTTTTTAGCCGGTTTTAAACCTTTCCAAAAAGGAAGACCAGCATCTGTCGACAGATAAATTATATCTATCGATGGATACTGTAATGACCCTCTTCATACCGGTACGATTATACCAATCCCCATCGGTATAAAATGGCGTCGTCACAGTGGGACATGTACCCAACACTATGTCGATAGGTTGATATGTACTTGGATAGCAATAGAATACAGCGGAATAAATGAAGAACTCAACTTTTAATCCATCACCAACACACATTCCACAATCTAAATAGCGAACTAGAAAGACAATGTCCACATTAATACAAGATAAAAGAACTACATCGTCCAAATATTGTCCATACAATAATTCCTTTCATATTATGGAAAAGAAAAGTACAACTAGTAGCGGCTCCACAAAATAGTCTTCAAAAGGTGATCCTCACTAAGCTTCCTTCTAGAACGCGATACCTGTCAACCTGTACGCCGAAGCAAGAGTGAGTCCAAAAACTCAGCAAGCAAACCAAAGACTTAACTTAAACATGTCACACTCATTCTGAGCCATAACATTAAAGAGATGCACACTATCATCAAATCACAAAGGTACACATGGTCCTTACTCTTAACTAACAACACATATTATATTCACATGAGCATGCTTTAGTCTATCATATTTCTACTCTAAATCATGAGCATTACATCATACACATGTACATATTTCATACACCTAACATGTAGCATGATTTGTCCACACATTCTTTTTCATTCCATAGATATCTCTATCACTAAAACATAAATTTGAGCATAAGGGAAAAGAACAGCTAGCATGATGAATACTTTTTTTCACGTGCACTTTTGTATCTAATTAAACAATTTACTTGCTGTTTTAACATAATAAAATCACATGCACATAACTTCACATTTTTATAGCATGAATTGAAGGTTAAAACATGGTAAAACCATTTAGCAACAATAAGCACTCAAGTATGAAACTTTATACTAATCAAGCATTTCAACTAGCATGGGATCCAAATATTATTCATGCATCTATCATGTACATAATCACACTTTGCTTGCTGTTCTTATATGCATTACATTCAATTACATGGATCTATGATTAGTCACATTTTATCTCATCCCTTCGACAAGTCTACATATTCATATTTTGGTGTTGCATAAATGACATAGTTGTCTAAGTTTACTCACATACACCATTACATGATGAATTGTAATCTACATGTTATGATACTAAGCATGGCATTTCAATTTAGACATTATCATATGGAAAACATAAACGTAGCAAGCTAATAAACTAGTTCTCACATGCAAGCACACTCTCATTTGCATTAACTCTTCCTCACATCTCCTTTCACAAAATTATCATATCATTTACTCTTGTTTTCGCTTATCACGTATCACATCATTTGCACTTACCATGTGCCACATTCACATATCATTTCACCTCTTTATCATATTTCATTGCTTAAACAAATTGCCATGACACATAGTCCTAACTACCAGTAGAGGACACTAACAAATATCTCATTCTCATAACTCATCGCATAACACAACGCATAACACATAACACAACTCTTAATCACATACCCACCACCTATGCAATACAGTGGTGAACCTTGGTAACTGCGCAGACCGGGAGAAGCCCTCTCCACCCTATTCAGTGGTACTTGTCCACCTCCAGGATTTCCCTAATGCCTTTAGGACGAACTTTTCACACATAGAGTTTTCCATAGGGACTTTTCTATGTACAACTCTCGAGGCCCCTAGGGTAGCAGTGTCATTTTGGCCCATTATTACACATTACATTCACTTTATCGCATTTTCACACATTATTCACATGTTTTACTTATTCTGTTGAATCATTTTATATGTTACATCCATAAATTCCATATGTCTCAGTTAACCCTAACATGGTACTACTGTTAACAGAAATCAAACATTCAGTACCTCACACTAATCAGGTTGGAACATACATATCAACCATGTTCATATTAGCATGCGTTGAACACTCGTTTTTGCATGGAAATTTAATAGAGCACTCTTCAGTTATCCAAATAACATGAGAATTTAATCAGACTAATTTCAGGTTTTGATCACACATGCAAATTTCATATTTTTCTGAATCATATTTCATTTACAGAAATTAAAACATTCAATCTTATGCTATTCATAATTCAATTTAACATGGAACATAACACGAACATCAGGTTTAACAGTTCACAGCCCTGATCCCAACACGCACATCATTTCAGAAAGTTTCCCCCGGACTTAATGCACAACACACCATTTACTATAAATTTTGCAAGCCTACGCATGGTTGCTATTTTCCAAAACAGAAATTTACAGTAAATCATGGGAGCATGGGAAAAATTCAGTAATTGCAGGGCACAGACTGACCCATATACGCATGATTTATAAAATTTAGGGCACCCAAATTTTCCACAGATCCTGGGAATAGTGGGTGAACATACATAGCCATATCTTCCACATGCATTCCAATAAGCTAATAAATTCTACTATCCACAAAGAAAAATGCACAATAATTCTCCCACACACACCACATTAACTAGTATGCATAATATATATAAGTTACATTATATCCTCATTGCGAAAACACATCGAAAATAGTCATATACCAGGAAGAACAGCTCACTGTTCTGTCCTGAAGAACTTAACGGCAGTCTCTGGCCGTTCAGGGTTGGACGGCAAGATCGCTGGACGCAGACTGGAGATCTTGGCGGCAAGGCTTGACGCCAAGTTCCTGTCTGTGCAAGAGCACAGACCGAACTCCAAATACAGGGTGAAAAGGAGGATCTAGGACACGATAAAACACCACAAATTTCCTAGGACTTAGGGGACATGCACAAGCTTAAGGTCTAGGGTTTACTTGCCTCTTATAAACTCCAAAGGGTGAAAATGGGTGATGAAGCTCTCCTTGGGCAGTCCCAAGAAGCCTCCAAAACTCCTTCACTCCGTCTTCCTGTGGTGTTGTAGCTTCCAGTCCGAGGTTGGGGAAGCCTCCTCCTACGTCCAAGCTAGCTTCTAGTCATTGTAGATCGCCGGATGAAGCTCCAAATCGCCGGATCTGAGCTCTCAAAGCTCAGGTTTTCTCACAGGCTTAGGTTTCTCTTCTTCTCCTTGCAAAGAGTCAAGAGAGGTTTTGGGGGTTGCAAGAAGGGTTTGTTTATAGGAGAACGAGTTTGGGATACCGGAGGGGTGATGGGATGGCCTGATAGCCGTTGGGGACATCTCCCCAATGGCTGGGCTTGCTTGCCCCCGAAATTTCGGGGTCTGCAACGCATGCAGGTCAGAGAGCTAGACGTCCACATCCATGGTCGGCTACATTAGGGTTGGCGTCCATCGATATGGACGCTGACATATCATGGACGTCCATCCATGTTTGACGCCAAGACACTCTTCGGCCAGAACATAAAAACATGCAATAATCATGTTCAACTTATACATATATACCATACAATGTATGTAACATAGTATACACACTATCACACCATGCATTCAACCATATTTACCATATAATTATACACATGCATACATAAGCACAACTAGCTAATACGTACGTAGATATCTACCTATGCGTATGATGTTTACATAAGCGTGACTCAACACGCGGCAAAATAAAATGACAGAATTGCGAGGCTTCACAATCATTAGGAGGCAATATGAATTAGTTAGCTAGAATAATCTATTCAACAAAATAGTTCTTGCATGTACACACTTGATTTGACATATATATATATATACACACACGGATGTACATACTTACGTACATTATGCATGAAATAGATAGATATAACACGCGCACCGGTAATTAGATTAAACTTGCACAACATTACTTAAGTACTATATGCATGGAGTTCTTAATATACACAATATGCACAATTTGGCTAATTGCCTATTCTCACCTAAATATCATAAAAAAATACATGCATGTTATTCATGAGGAGTATAGAATTACAATATACACTACTAAATACGCCTACCATACTTGCACTCTATATGTACATGCAATGTACAAAGTACAATGTACACATTAACTACACCATGCAATGAACACGTTTACAACTAAATATACACATGCATACATAAGTATACCAAGGTGTTAAGTATGTAGAATTAGTATACAATTATCACATGCATAAGATAACATACATACATACATATATGCACTTCATACACTCTCACACAATATCCATGAAATAGTAGTATAGGATATTCTTCAATATTTAGATAGTACATGCATATTATTATTCAAGTATTCTAAGTCTGAGATTCTTAGTATTCATAACACACCTCAATTTAGCTAATTGCTCATTTCCACATGAATATTTATTATTATTATTATTATTATTATTATTATTATATATATATTATATATATATATGTGCATGCATATGCTCAGAGAAAAATCAAAATTTATAGTAGGCACAATGAATTACACATGCTATGCACACAACAAGTGAATATCCTCTCACCATATAAAAAGAATAAAATTTTGGGGTGTCATAGATCCCATGGTTCCAGAACCCAGAAACCAGAGCTGTTGACACCACCAGTAGCTATCAACAACCAACCAGTAGCTGTCGAAAACCACCAGTCGCCTATCGACAACCACTAGTGGTTGTCGAAAACTAAAGCCCAGATTCAGAATTGCAGTTCTGGATGGAACATTGCTATCGACAACTAGCCAGAGCTATTGACAACCACCAGTATTGTTGACAAAATAGAACCATTTCTTCATCAATTAAAGTTAATACAATCCTACATTGTCCAAACAAGTTGCCTTTCCTATTTTCTTGGACTCTAAAATACTATACCACTAGGATGACCCATTTGATCATCGACTACAACCACCTCTTAGATATTGTTGGACATTTTCAATTATGTTTCTTTCCTACATCTACTTGATATCTTTAACATTATCTCATAGAACCCTGTTATTTGTGATAATGTGAGTGCCTATGTACCATACATGCATGTTTAGCATAAGTAGAATTTGATGACAACTTTCGGTCTTTTGACTCATTTGAAATAAATGTCTGTGCAAATGGGGTTGATCCAGTCCTGGGAGGAGCACCTGAATTCGTTTACTGACCGTATGGAACGATAGTGAATCTACTAGATGTTTGGCATTACATCATATAGCTTGATTGGTCATCATTTTGTTAAGATACAAGTTGAATATGTACTAACTACTTGAGCCAAATGTGCCTTCTGTAATGTTTTCCTTCCAGCACAAGTTTTAGTTCAATACTCTTTTATCATGATTGTCATCTGCTTGTATGAGCTTGTCATCATCCTTAATATTCGGTACTATCACAAATCAAGTACTTGTTTAATTCTATTGTCACCACATTCTTTCCAGTAAGAGGGTGAATCCTATTGGGCACAATTTCTCATTAAATCTTACTCTCTTTCAGGTGAACCGGAAGCCAAATACTTAGGGGCGTGTGCTGAGTGTGTCACCTTACTTTGGGATCTTTTAGAGTATCTTTTGAGAACAGTAGTCATAGATGTAAATATTATATTTCCTTTTCCCCACTCTCCTGTGGACTTATATAAAGAGAGTTTTGTAATTCCGTTGTAATAAAGACATATAACCTATGTTCTACTTCATATATCAAATTTCTGTCATTTTTCAATAATAGTTATTTATTGGGATGTGACAGATTGAATTGGTATCAGAGCCTTAGGTTCCATAAACCTTGGAAATGACCAGTGGGTTGGGGTAGACATTTGGGATTAGTTATGAAGGTAATAGAAATTTCTTTTTATGTATACACTTAATTTGTTATTTGTGGCAGAATGGACATGAATGCTCGAGATCGGTACTGAATGGAATGGAATTATTATGACAAGATGTAGAGTTATATGCACAGGCCCAGAGAGAAGTGCATATGCCAGTAAAGGAAGAAGTGTTGAGGCTAACCACTAGCGCATGGTTAGCAGGAAATCCCCTTGCTTCCTTAGAATCTATGACTCAAGTGCTGGGCAATTTGGATAACCTGAAGATAGGACAAGACATATTGCTACATCAAATTGAAGAATACTGGGAAATGATGTTTGATGCAGCAAGAGCTGTATCATAGTCCTGATGGAAATCAACATGCATCTGTGGAATCTGCTACACTTACATGAATGAAGCTAGGAAGTTTAGGAAACTTACTTTTGTTAACCTCTCCTTTTGATAAATAGTGTTTGTATGTATGACTCCCTATGTATATAATTAGAGGATAAAGATGATGATGATGTAATGCTCTTGGTTTATTATGAAAAGTATGTATGTTATGTGTAAAAGAAAGTTTGCATGTGATGAATGTATATATTGTTTCGGTGATTATATAATGTATGAATTGTTGGATGTCTCAGATAACTCTCTAAAATAGTCATGGAAGGAGGTGATGCAAACAGAAAAAGATGGAACCACCATGCCTGACTTAACACGAGTAATGAGGACAGTGGCTAAAAATAATACTCAAATGGAACAAATGTGGACGATCCGTTTCGCCTCCGCAATGTCCCCTTGCCCGTGTCGACTGTGGATCCTCCGGAGGTTCGCGGACGTCGCTGGTCTCTCGTTGGCGATGATGGGTTGCTGGTTGACCTCGTTGACTCCTCTCGTTGACTAGGTTGACTGAGGAGGAACAAAGAAAACCAGAGATGAAAGGGGAGGTTTGTGTCACGCCCCAACGCGGAATATCGGAGCGCGAAGGCAGTTGCAAGAAAAGGTATAGAGCAAATACTAGACATCAAACCATTGCACATTGAATAATACTAATCAAATCTTTCTCATTAATAACTTTTCAAATGTCTAGTTACAACCACTAATATCAGAGCCAATCTATAAGGCCCAATTACATTTCAATCAAAGGAAATAACTAACTACAACTCTAGGATACATAATGACTCGAGGGTACTCCTGGCTTCACTCTTGGTCATTCCCTTCCTCGTGAGTGTATATGTCATCCTCGGTCTCACCTGAGAACACAACATCAAATAACGTAGGGTGAGCGATAACGCCCAGTAGGACTTAATCTCAGGCTCAAGCATGCTTTAAATAATTAATGCATTTAATGGCAGAGTATCTAAAGATAGCAGGTACAAGAGAGTCAAATATAGCAAGAGATAACACAATAGCACGAGAGCGAGTATAGTTTCCAAAGTAGCACAAGTATCGAGTATAACACGAATAGCAGGATGGCCATAGCACAACTACACAAGTATAGTAATAGCACGACGAGTATAGAACTTGTTTGTCATTCTAGACATCGAGAGAGTATAGCACGTTTTGTGTTTTTGATGTCATATAGATATTCGAGATAGATAGCACTTGAGTGTAATGTCAAACACCTCTGATCATTTAACTCCCATGGGCACTAGCACTTTCGGGCGCACATCCCAGGACCAGATCGGGCCCTTTATATATTGCCAGGCATTGGTTATATTGTTTATCTTTAGACAATCAGTCATGGCTAATATAGAGTACCAAGAAGTAGATGAGAGCACTAGATGAATAGACGAGAAAGTAGAGTGAACGTGAATAGACGAACGAGTAGAGTACAGATGAGAGCTAGGGGACATTGCACGTAATGCGACGAGTAAACAGGCGATAGTAACAGTTGCACAACACGCGCACGTCGTATTGGCAGTCAGTGGAATTCACGATCTTTCCGCTGGCCATGTTATGCACAAGTCCAGAGGTTCGACGTGATTCAAGGTAAGAGCGAACTCTAATAGCCGTTTGGATCATATTGATCCCTAAAGGGTATCATAGGTGTTAGGGTACAACCGGCTCATCGACCACGTGGGAATCCATGATCAGAGGAGACTTACGGAGGCCTTGTGCAAGAGTTCACTAGTCCGGCGAAAGGATATCCGACGGAGAGTTCATCACAAGCCAAGTAAAGTGTGTATATAAAAATAGGTGCTCGACGTTCTAGAGGAATTCTAGGACAGTGGAGCGTCGATATCGGTACATAAACAACGCGAGAAATAAATACAAGTCCTTTAAAATAGGGCAATTAATGTACTTTATTTCAATAAATTACCAAATACTTTATGAGATATTTAGAAAGTGACAGAAATATTTTATGGGTTTTTCAACCAAATTCTTGTGAAGGCGACATAGGTTTGTAAGGATCGCGACAGGTGCCAGGCAGAAAGCGACAGGGGCATGTAGGGTCGCGACATGGCTTGCAGATCGGGTTCTGAGAATGCGACGACTCACCTGTCGCCTTCTTGATTGCGACAGGTAGGCTGTCGCAATAGGAGCCCAGAAAATGACATATCGAGGCGTCGCCTTCTGGTTGTCTACGCCTGACTCTGACAGGAGTCAGACCAGACATTGGATTGCGGACCAGGGATATCAATTTTCGATACAGGTCGGTTCAGAATATCATAACTAAATATATATATGCGTGAAAATCATGAAATCAGTGGAAATGAAACTAGACATGCGAGAGTACTTCCAGTAAATAGGGATTTGAGAGAGAGCATGGTTTGAACATGGTTTGGGAACGAACAAGAACGAGTAACATAGAACATGACACGGGCGTAAGATGGATTTAATTCGAGTAATATGCTCAACAGAAATTAGGGCTTTCGGGGTCAAAAGATCCCTAACAAGATCAAGTATTTACAATAAAAATTTCATAGCATGGGATCAAGTATACAAGGAGATATGATTTAACATGATGTCTCGGGGTTATCATGTTGCAGAACTTCAGAAATTAAGAACAAAAGATAGGATGGATGAAAAATATAAACCTTGGGGTTTCGTTCAAGAGGGTAGGAAGACCTACAGAAAAAGTTTCATGATTTATGCTTGTGAGAATGCCTACCTTTGGATTTATTTGTCTTCTAGGGTTGAACTCCCACAAACAAGAAGAAGCTTCAAGAACACCTTCTTCCCACGAGATCCTCTCCTCCTTGACCTCTTCCCCACGTCCAGCAACTTTGGCAACGAGCTAGGGTCGCCAAGAGGTGTTATGAGGTGTATTTATGCATATATGAATTCCTATTCCTATTTCTACTCTAATTCCTCTAAATTTCGAGATTTCTTAACTCTAACCTTCCTTCCTTGCTTTCCAATCCCTATTTAGACTTGGATGAGATCTACATTCGTGCTAAACCATATAGGGTAGGTTAGGAATCCTATTATGACTCAAACTAGCTATTTAATGTATTAAATAACTATTTTCTATTTAAGTAATACTTTAGTTACGAATTTAGGTATTTTCCTATTATTCTCTATTTTAATTCATATTTTGACCCAATAAATTCTAGAGGGTCCATTAAGCAAAGCCCATTACTCTTTTCCATTTAATGGGTTTTTATTTAATGCCCTTTTCGTTTAAATATCCTTAGCTAGGTTTTAATTCTTTATTTAAATTTTTTTATTTTTTTCGCAAAAATTCAGTTGCTACAGTTTTGATCGCCAGGGCCTTACCTGTGCCCAGGAGTGTTTTGACCACGTTGTTGTAGCAGCCTCGCGCAGCGGACGGAGATGGGGTTTCAACTTCTCCTCCTTCGGCGGCCAAAGTAAGAGAGCTCCACGGTCACGTTCACAGTGTTCCTGCCACAAACAAGCTCTCTTAGACTCAAATGCAGTGTAGTAAATGTTCCAAACGAAGAGAGGAAAGCCCAAAAGGCGAGTCTCGTACGGTTGCGGACTTGAGAAGAGGGGTGGCCAATGTTATGACCACCCTTCTTCCCTCCGTTTTTGGTTGGGAAACCCCTTTCTAGGTGTGTAGGAAGGTGACCTACTTGCCTAGAGTGAGTAGGAAGGTGTGTGCAACATGTAAGTTAGCTAAAAAGTAAGTAAGAGAAGAGAGAGGGAAGGAGGTGTAGATCCTCATTGTTGATGTTGATGCTCCTTGCAAGGGCTCCTCCAGCTCCAAAGCAACCCTCTGGACGTCTCAAGTGTCGAGAGAGTGAAGAGGATGAGTGGTGGAAGGTTGAGTAAGATTTTCTCTCTCCTCTCTCAAAGCTTCAGCATATGGACGTCCAGCCTCTCCCCCTTGGCTCAGAGGCTCAAAGGGAGGTTATATAGACAGTGGAGCTCGGGGTTGAGAGCCTGGATGCTTAAGTGTGAAGAAACACACTTGCACACTTGGCAATCATGCATTAAAGATCCAACCAATGGGGAGGGGCCAAGTAGGATTTTTACTAGGTCAATGGGGTGCCTAGGTGGCCATATACCCGTTGGGAACGGCTACATGCGTTGCATGGCCGAGAGAATGGTGCAAGTGGGCTGGAATCTCGGGGTAGTTGCGCAGACCAGGTAAACCTGTTGACGTTAAGAGATCAGGCCGCCAACCGCATACAGACGTCCATGGATGTGGACGCCAACTTTGGTCAACGTCCAGGGGGATTGCCGCCAACCAGTAGTCGGCGGCCATCGATGCTGCCGTCTACATGGTATCCGAGGGTGGTTAACAAATGGTCAAACGATGCTTAATGGGCCAAAAGAGCCTTGCGGGAGATGGGCCAAATCTCGCGTCTACAAATGCCTCTCCGAGACATCCGGCCTTGCAAGGGAGCAGAGCGGACTGAAAGGTTGGTGTCTCGGTAAACATAGGACGCGGAGATTTAATGGAAGGGCCATCTCCGAGGATAGGAGTTCTAGCGAACCAAACGAAAGAGTCAGGCTAGAAACAGATGACGTATCGTCTGAGAGACAAATAGGGGTAAGAAAAGGGGTGATCTACCCGTGTAACTACAACTGCGACCGAACGGTAGGGTCCCTGGCATGGCCGTGTCGGTCTTTGACTAGTTTCCGGCGTGTCTGAGTCAAAGGAGTTGTAATATGACGGTTGAATCAAGAGGGTTCATAACCGGAGCTCGTGGACTGGCTGGCCTAATCAGGACGTCGGTCCGAAGTTAGGAGGTCATGGAAACAAGGAGTTGGTTGATCTCTCAAAGGATTATCAAAAGATTCTAACTGGAATCACATGCTTGGAAAGCTTGAAGTCCGGAATTAAGCTCGCGACTGGCAAAGGCTCAAATGAACTCAATAAGGCTGGAATGATCACTTGTGAAAAGCACGGTGGGACAAGTGGAGAAGGGGGCAACAAAGACCCGATATCGACCTGGATAGTCATGAAGGGTGGACCCAGTAGGCTACCTGAGCTGGCGGAGCCATGGAGCAATCATATGATCGAGGAAAATCACCATTTTTTTTTTGAGTGTTAGTAAGAGAATGTTAGCAGTGAAGATGCGCTGTGTGGGTTGCCTATCTAAAATGCAAGTTAGCACAGAGGGAAATTCTAAAGGCCATACGAATAACTGAGAGATCGCAAACCCATCAGTTTTTTTGGTGAAGGGGAACTCAGGGTTCACGGTCGCCAAGTTATTCGCCTCTGGGTGGGTCCTATGTTAGACATACCTGCAACGCTCAAGGTCGCATGAGCGTTCCGAAATTTAAGCGCAGCTGTGCTTAAAAATGTCTGCAAAACAACTTGAAGCACAAGATAAAGGATAAAGGGTAATGGCCATATAAAGAATAAGAATTTAAAAACTTCTGGTCAATAAACGTCCACATCGCTGGCCGCCAGTACACTATTAACGTCCACAGATGTGGCCGCCAACCTACACTGACGTCCACCGATGTGGACGTCTACCTGACAGTGGATCAGGCCGAAAAAATAGGTGATGGGAGTCCATAAGGACTCTCTCATCTCCTACCTCCGTCTCTCCCTGCTCCTGCTGCGAACCAGAGAGCTGAGAGACAAAGAAACACAGCGAAATGGCCTCTTCTTCGACCGGACGATCCACAGGCGCAAACCCTGGAGTTCTAAGTGAAGTTCCGGGTCACTTGAGCACGCGTCTGGCCAACGGAGAGGTAAGCAATGATTGTTCTGATTCTTCCTGGGCTAAAAACGCCCCGAACAGCGTTCTTATAATACCCCCACCCCCATGCAGGAAAACCAGCATTCCCTAGCCAAGGCCAGGTACGGGCCTTTCCTGGCTTGTGAACCTGGTAAACGCTATTACGCTGGACATGCGGGGCTTCGTCGGGATGTGGAACCTGAACTTCATGGTGGTACTGGCGAAGAACATGAAGGACATGTAGTGGGGATTTGACGCCCTGGGGGCGTTGGTGGAGAGATGGCACCCACATACACACACCTTGTGTTTCAGGGCTTCGAGGCGAGCGTGTTGCTGGAGGAGGTGGAACTATTCCTGGGATGGCGGCGGTACCTGGAGTACGATGCAGCGACTCCACTCCTCCTGTGGGAAGAGATCCTCACGGACATCGTACGAGACAAGAAGGAGGTTTTGCGGATGACGAACAAGAACGGGATCTTCCTAGACCGGATGGCCTGGTGGTTGATCCAGCATGCGAGGGAGATTGGCGGAGAGAGGGCGACCCGGGGATTGACACTCTGCCTGGCTGGAGTCTTCCTGTTCCCCACGAGCGGCGACTTCATCCTTTATGAGCATGTGGGAGTACTTTCTCTGCTGTGGCGCGGGCAGTCACTTGCCCCTGCAGTGCTGGCCCACCTGTACAGTTCACTCACCACAATGAGCCTAGGCGGACGCACCTGCGGGAGTTTGTTTCTGCTCCAGGTATGGATGGAAGCTCATTTAAAATTTGATTTTGCTGATGCACAACCTACCCCCTCCAGAGTCTTCCTTCGGAGTTCAGTGCGTTGTAGCCAGGCATGGTACGAGCCAGAGAATGAGATCAAGTGCGTGACAGCACACTTGAAAAGCAGAGATGCTTGGAGAGATCATTTGGCATTTCTGGTAATGGATGACTTCATCGCGAGGACCGCTGTTATGAGGACAATTGAGTTTCAGGTCCGAATAGGGTGGACAGAGACTTGTGGTGATTGGAGCTGATCAGATGGTGGCGTATCAGCCACACCGGTGCCATTGTCAGCTTGGGATCCCACGGGGAATTCCTACTTCATTCAACTGCACCGATATGATAATCACGGGAAGAATGAAAGGATGAAGAAGAAAGCTATGAAGACTTGGAAGAATACACAGTGAGCAAGAAGGTGGGACTGGCAGTGCAGGAAACACCGGAAGACGTATGGCAGTATGAGGATTTCACAGACACTATTTGTCCCATTTCATTGTAATTTTTCATGGCCCGCAAGGCAAAATGATGTATCTTCCTGTTTTGAATAAGTGTAACACAAATTTGATGAATAAAAGTGAGTTGCATTTGTGTTGAATTGACTTGAGTTTGTTTGACTTGTGGAATGTGTGGAATGAAATGGCCTCAAAAGGTTCGAAAGAGTGTGCTGTGAGGACTGAGTGCGGGGTTGTTGGCGTCCACATCGATGGCCGCCAACATCTGGTAAACGTCCAGGGCCCGTCGCCAACCACTGAGACAGAAGATAGACGTCCACAGAGGTGGTCGTCGACATTCAAACTAGACGTCCAAACATGGTCGTCGACCAAACTTCGAGGTCTGACATTGAAGAAACATTGACGTCCATACCATGGCCGTTGACGGTACGTCAGCGGCCAGGGCTTGACGCCAGGACCATGGTAAACGGCCTGACCTTGACGTTAAACCAGGAAACTGCCTTTTTTGAACCGACGCCCTCTCTCGGCGCCAGTTCACCTTCCCATGTGCCGGGAGCCCTTTCTCCTTCTCCATTCTCTTTTCTTCTTAACTCTTCAATTGCTTGGTCCCTTGACCTTCTGACCCCTCAATGAGGACAAGAGGGAAGCAGACTGTCTCCGGAGTCGCCACCAACCGGAGGAGGAAGACGAAGAGGGGGGGGCTGCGGTGATGGACACGGCGGAGGAGGAAGAGGAAGAGGAGGCGGCGGTTGACGCACGGAGGGGGAGGGGATCACTGGAGATGATGAGGGAGGAGAGAGACAGAGGCGGAGGCACCTCGACGGCCCAAGGTAGGCCCTAGAACTTGTGTGGTGTGTTGTGACTTGGTGAAAAGGAGGGAAAATAGGGGAAGCGCCGTCGGGTCAGACAGGAACTTGATGGCGATATCGGTTGCCGTCAAGTTCCTCCCGGCGTCCAACCCCTTGCCGTCAAAAGGAACTTGACGTCAAGGTGCTGGTCGCTGACAGAGGAACTTGACGACCACCATGGACGCTGACTCTTAGTGAACGGCAACCCCTTGCCGTCAATGATTAATAAACGGTAGTCGATGCTGACGTTTACTTTACTGTGTTTTTCCTGCAGGGCAGGGGAGGATGAGGAGCCGGGTCACCTGGGACCTGTGCTGGGCATGGTACAGGGCACTTCCGGAGGCCCAGCAGGCCTAGATAGCGAGGATGGGGTTCGGTCATCTCCTATCGGTACGCCCTTTTCACTTAGATGTCCCTTACTTAGAGACGTTGAGGGAGAGATGGGAGGAGGACTGCAAGGCATTCATCATGCCTTGGGGTCACATGATACCCACATTGGAGGATGTGGCGTATCTGACGGGGTTACCGGTTCAGGGAGAACCGGTAGTTGGGCTGGAGAGGAGGGACTACTACGATGACATCGTAGAGTTGTTGGGGCCGGAGTTTGTGGCTGGGAGGAGGAGGCCGATCCGGAGCATCCTGCTCGGGTCACTTTCGGAGTCCATGGGACTGAGAGGAGGGCGGAGAGGCCCCCTGGAGACTTTGGAGGAGTTCTATGCCAGGGTGAGGGGTCTGCTGGATCTAGGAGGCCGGAGCGAGGAGCGCTGCGTCCGGATCTTCGTCAGCTACTTCTTCGGGCGCCTACTGTTCGCGACGGAGTCATCTCAGATGAACTGCAAGTTCGTGCTGCTCTTGAGGGACCTGGCGCAGGCGGGGAGGTATGCTTGGGGCGCCGCGATGCTGGGACACCTCTTCTCACTTCTCCCGAGCAGCTCGCGGCGTTCTCAGAGCACCGGGGGCTTCACCCCCTTTCTTCAGGTACACAGATTTCTACTAATGCTCATCATTGATTTTTCATTGATTAACTGCCTGACAGACCATTCTTTTTTGCTGCCTTGCAGATCTGGGGTATACGCGCTTCCCTATGGGCGCGGGACACTTGCAGAGGGGCGCCAGACAATGATGCCTCTCATGGGGAGGTGGGAGGTGGCCCCGGACCCCAGGGTCACCGAGAGGAGGGTTGGAGACGTGCAGGTCGCACTCGACCACTACCCGCACGAGCAGGTATGAAATTTTGAACTAGCTCTTGCATTCTTTCAATTACTGCTGCATTTGATGTTACTGACCAAGTGTTTTCTCATTCTCCTCAGGTAGTGTGGACCCCCTATGCGGGGGAGGCGGACGCCTCGCACCCGCGGTGGCGGCGGCCGGCCCCTTTTCGACCGCCACCTTCTCTTACTGTGCCTCGGGACATGTGAGGTGCTGTATTTGGAGCTGGTGGTACGGACCTTGGGTTGGCACCAGCCGGCCATCGAGGTGCCTTCCCTCGGGAGAGAGGGACACTCGCGCCGGCAGTTCTTCGCTGAGGACCGCGACTGGGGGACGGATCACGGCAGCACCGTCGCCTACTGGCGCGAGGGCGGCGAGCAGTGGTACGAGTGACAGACCTCCTCGACAGTTCAGCGTACATGGAGGATTATCAAGCATGGTATGCCGGGCGACTCCGGCTTGACCGACGAGTGGTAAGTGAAACTTCTAACCTTAAGCCTTGGTTGGTTGATTGCCTCATTTGATTCTAACCTTGAAGTGCATTTGGCAGATGCCGGAGTCACAGGCCGTGCGCCTCCTAGAGGGACGGCTCGCCGAGCAAGAGGTGGAGCTGGCGAGGCTCCGCACCGAGGTTCGGACACTGGTAAGTAACATCTCGACCTATCTTGAAATTGATTTGACAACGATTTGATTTGATTGCTGACCAAGATATGTGAATGCAGAGGGCGGAGCAGCAGAGGGTGCGGGCGAGCCACGATGCATGGGCGAGCTCGTCCGCACAGCTAGCCGGAGGGGACCTGGCGGTTCGCCTGCAGGAGGCCCTAGATAGGGCGAATGAGTGGATCCAGGAGCTCGAGGTGGAGGTAAGACATTGAACCAAACCTGAACACTTGTGATTTGATTTGATTTGACATGTTTGCTTTTTTTTGGTGTGCAGCGACAGGCAGGAGGAGTAGCGAGCCTCCAGGCGCAGGTGGAGGCCCTGCGGCTGGATCTATCGAGGATGGAGGGTCGTATGACCGCGTTTGGGACAGCGCGAGGGTTGCAAAGGCTGAGAAGATACGGGCCATCGTGGCCCGGGTGCAGGCTATCGCGGACCTGGAGTTCATGAAGAACCGGGTGCTGAAGAAACGCCGGGAGCAGCAGCGACAGACTCAGTAGGAGGCGGCCGGGAGGATGGGGTCCGTGTTCGGGTCTCTTGATGACATCGTGTCATTGGAGATCCGTCCGTCGGACGAGGAGCGGAGCACGCCGAGAGCTTCCACTGCGACGAGACCTCCCGTCCCAGACAGGCGTCGGGAGAAGGAGGAGGAGGAGGTCAGCAGCTCGCGTAGGCCGAGGCCTAGCGAGGGTGAGAGGAGAGAGGAGTGAGCTTTTGTACCACCAGGGGTATGCCCCTGTCATGACATGTACAGAACTTGATCATTATAGTGGAATTTGTGGACTTCTGTCATTTGCACTTGAATGGTTTGTTTCTGTTCTTTGGTTCCTGCATCCTGTATCCACAACACTTAAAGGAAACATGTTAGTGTAGATCTGTTTTTAGCCCCTTGCCTATGATATACCTTTCTTGAGATCTGGTCAAGGGCTAATGTCTAATCAAAGATAGGACATAATAAATACTGAAGGGAAATATGCACAAGTATTTTTATTTTTTTTTTGTTTTTGTTTTTGATAAAAAATAAGGAGAATGTTAGTATATATACATGGTACCACTAATTTTTTTGGATTTTGAATTTTATGATTTTTTTTTAGCTTTTTGAAAATAAGGGAGAATATGTACATCAAAAGACTCTCTTTTGTTGTTTTTTGCGTTTTGTATTTTTTTTGGATTTTTTTGACTCTAAGACACATATTCATCACATGTGCGGTATAGGGTTTACACGATCTACTTAACCACAGAGGCCAAGAGTGAGGAGGGCCGCGCATGAAATTTTTGATGTTGGAAATTGCCCCTAGCCTTTTTGACATCTTCCACTACGGAGGGTCTTATACAATCAAATTGCCCCTAGAGGGAGAAATGGGAAGAAGGGTGTAGGAAGTCATGTAGGGCTTTGGTTCAAACTACTTTTTGTTTCCGAACCGACATCTCATATTAGACAGACTTGGTCAACCATTGTTTTCAGAGAATTTTTCATTTCTCATTTCATTTCTGATTTCTGGGGTGGAGGCACGTACTTTTTACTACCTCCTTGAGTTGGTCAGCCTTTCCGGTATGTACTTTTTGCTACCATTTTTTGACATTTTGGCTTTTCTTTTCCCTTCTTGAGGCTTGATTTGACATTTTGCCCCTCGCTTTTATTAGTTGCCCCTGTTTTATGGTGACCTTGTCCTTTTAAATGAGAGTGGGTGGTCCCCTACTCGTAGTTTGTCCCACTTCCAGACACGACCGAGTGGGAAAATGGGAAAAGGGGAGAAACACCGGATGAGACCGCCGAGTGTACTTGTGATTTTCCAGTTAGGGGTAGTACTCAACATTGTGAGGTGTGTGAGTAAACCCTTCCTACTAATGACCAATTGGAAAAAGTAGGAAAAGTAGACCCACACCTTAACAAGTGATGAATGACCGACTTGACGGACTGACTGACTGACTAAGGATAGAATTTCTTGAGGTAGACTGCATTCCAAGGGTGCGTTAGCTCAACTCCCTCGACATCCACTAACCTATAAGTGTTCCCTGAGTATGCCTCTTTGACAACGAACGGACCCTCCCAATTTTCTTACAATTTGCTCCTGGGACCTGGTGCCTTTATGATTTTGCGTTTTAGGACCATTCACCTACATCGAATTTTCTCTCAAGAACTCTTTTGGCATAAAAACGTGCAATTCTCTGACGATAGACTTGTGCATGGTCAGCCGCTATCATTCGCCTTTCATCTAAGAGTTCAAGTTGTGCCAACAAGACTTCCCGACGTTGATCAGGATGAAGTTCGGAATCCAATTGAACTCTAAGCGAGGGACGAAGATCTCATATGGGAGTATCGCATCCGATCCGTATGTCAAGCATAGGGGTTTGCCCCATAGGAGTGTGGACGGAGGTGCGATAAGCCCAAAGAGCTTCAACCAAGCGATCTGGCCAGTCAGCATTGTTGTGAGATTTGCATGTTTTCTTTATGATTTTAATGAGAGTTTTATTAGTAGCTTCCGCTTGTCCATTACCTTGTGTATAATATGGTGATGAATGATGCAAGTTAATGCCATATTTACCACACATGTCGCGAAGCTCCTGTGAAGTTAATTGTGGTCCGTTGTCGGTGACGATATCCCGAGGCACGCCAAATCTTGCAAGGATGTTGCGCTTGATGAACTTGACAACTGTTGAAGCTTTGACTTCTATGAACGCTTCTGCTTCAGCCCACTTCGTGAAGTACTCCGTGGCGGTTAGAATGAGACTTCTTACGGATTTCTCCGGTTCTGTCCGCAAGAGGACCGACCACGTCAAATGCGCACATGGCGAAAAGCCATGGAGCGATAAGCGGATGAGAGAGAGAAGGAGCATGAATTTTTATCACCGTGCAATTGGCATTTAGCACAGTGACGGACAAAATGGCGACAGTCTTCTTCCATGGTGGGCCAATAATAGTGTCTTAGCAACTTCTGGGCATTGCTCTACCATTAACATGGCCACCACATTCACTAGAGTGAGCGGCTTCAACAACATTTTGAGATTCGATTTCATCAAAGCAA